>RJWJ010048434.1:0-10604 GCA_004363605.1 Indri indri | reverse complement strand
AGCCACAAAGCTGGCTTATAGGTATAGAGGAAGAAAGTGAGAAGCAGGACTGAAACCTGGAGAACTGCTTGAAAGTTTGTCTGCTATACATTATGCCAGTTAAGCTGTGTTGCTCACCACGTCCCTGACCCATCCTTCCAAGCAAAAATTCAGGGATGTGGAGAGCAAAGGTGGTAGCTCCAATTGAATGGCTGGATCTGACTTGCACACTCTAAAAGGAAGCCTATAGTTAAAATATCATGTCTATGTACACAAAGCAACTATGTAAGAGAAAGCCTGTTGAGAAAACAGACCTAGACCTATCTAAAACACAGAAGAGAAAATGTAAACCAGCTACCTATAATATTCAACTTAGTTATTTATTCTTAAATATAAATTGACAATACAGGTTCACCCAACATATGAGGAAAACCAGCAGCACAAAAGAAAAAAGGCAAGACAGGTAAACAGAACTGACTAAGAAGAAAGGAAAGAAAATTCAGGTACAGAAGAAAATGTAACAAAATTCTAACTGGTATCCTCAGAAGAGAGCTTCCGAAAGATATTGCATTCATAAGTATCAATGAAAAAGGGACAATCAGACAACAAGAACAAGCTCTTGCTTGGAAATTAAAAATATAACTGATGGAATTTTGAAAAATCCAAAAGACAGGCTTGAATATAAAGTGAAAAAAAATCTTCCAGAATATTAAGAAAGAAGCTATAAGGCTAAATACATGAGAAAATACTCCTGAAGGTCAACATATAATTTCCCAAAACTCAAGAAAGCCACATGTCTTCAGACTGAAAGGTCTACCTGGTGCCTCCCCATGCAAGAAGGGAAAAAAACACATTTAGATACACATTGTACAATTTCAGCATGAAAATAAAGGGATCCTAAAAGCTTTCGCAGAAGAAAAATACAAAGAAGTAAAAGTTAGATATGATACCAGATATCTCAACAGAACACTGGATACTAGAAATCAATGGAACAGTATCTTTAATTTATCAGGAAAAAGGACTATTGACCTAGAACTCTTTAGCCACATTATCAATCAAATGTAAAGGAAAAATAAAAACACTTCCAGGTTTTCAAGAACTCAAAGTTTACCCTGCACACACTCTCTCTGATTATTTCTTTCAGAAAATTGAGAATGAAAACCAAAAAAGAGGAAGAAATGAAATCCAGGAAACAGCTGATCCAACCCAAGAGTGTGGTGATACCAAGTTCCAGCATGAGAGCTATGCGGAAGGCCCAGGGAGCAGTCAAGGCTGCAGCAGGTTTGAAGGGCTTTGGGAAGGTGTCCCTGAGATGAAAGCAGATTCCACACTACAGGAAGTATGACCTAAAGACTTGAAGATATGGTGAAAGCACATTCTTCTTTTGTCAGCGGGAGGGTAAAAGCAATTTCAAAGTCCAGGCAAAGCAAAAACTGAACAAGAAAGTCACAATATAACTATTGAGCAAACTAAAAGATTCTAAGCAACTGATGAAATAAGAATTCACCTTGATCGTCATAATAAGAACTTTCCCCTTTGTTGGCACAAGGATTGGCATAACAATGAACTCGGAAAGAAAATGTAATATTTATTTATCTGTATGCACTTTTCAGTATCCACATACACAAGACACAGAAACATAACTGTGGTGATAGAAGAATGTTAATGCAATCAAATTTAATAATGTGAAAGAAAAGGTATAAGCTGACTGAAGGTGGGAGGTAGAAAACAGGAGGCGTAGAAGGAAGTCAAGTGGAGCTCGTACTCTCACACAGTGGAAATCAAAAGATACTGACTAAAGTTAATGAAGAATAAATAAAAAGTATTTAAAGTTATAAAGATGATCAATAGAAAAATTAAAAATAAAAATATAATTATCCCAAATTAGAGAACGGAGGTAGGTGTTGACGGGAATTACGCCCTCTCCTTTCTAAGGGACAGAATCTATAATTATTGTGTAAAGTTGATATCTCAAGAAAAGAGATGCAAAAATATTTTACATTGCTTATGAAGACAACCACCAGATAAACAAAAATCAAACTGGGATAAAAATGATTGCCTTGGAGCTAGGCCTAGAAGTAGGCAAGCAGAAGGAGACCCTTGTGGGTGCTATGAAAGTTGTCAGAATCAAAACAGAGTCACTTTGTCAAACCTTAGCAAATGGAGCCTGAGAAGACCACGAAGGAAGGGTTCTCATGTATATACACCTGATAACAGTGATCACAAAAGACTGCGAAAACCACAACCTTGCACAAGGGCCATCATAACCTTACATAAAAAATATTTCTGTGAGGACATCTGCCCAGCATTCCCCTGTCCAATCTTAGGCTGATGCCACCCTTGTAAATTCAGAACTGAAATTCTATTTCCTTAATCTATCCAGAGTTAATAACACTCTCCAGCCCCCTGAAGAGGAAACTCTGAATCACAGAATTATAGAGCTGGAAGGAACATTAAAAATAAAGAAAAATCCTCTCATTTTAGAAATAGAAAAACTGAGGTCCAGAAAAGATAAGCATCTGAGCCTCATGCCTTACAGCTAGTCACTGATAGACGGGCCAAGACGCCAGCACCTCTAACTGTCAGCCTGGCACTGTCACCACTGCACCACGCTGATCTGACAGATGCTACGTGCACATTATAAAGACCAAAAACAAATTCCTTAACAGCAAGGATTTGTCATTTTCTTTAGCCCCTATTGCGTCTTCATGTCCTCTATTGGAAACATAAGTCAAAGTACAGAAAAATCTGACAAAATTCGTATGTCCCAATGACAATAAAAGTTATTTTTCTGTTCGCCTATATAAGAATATAAAAGCCTTTTTAAAGAAATAAAAATTCAGGCAAATCGGGGTTGAATAACATTTTTCAAAACACTTTGGAGAAGAGTGTAAGGCAGTGGGTCTTAACTTTTTTTGACTGAAGAACTCTTTTAAAAATGAAATGAAAGCGATAGCTCTAGAAGAAAATGCACATATAGACAAATAAATGTGATTTTCTCAACAATGAAGTAGTCCATGGAACTTCTGAAGATCATTCATGAACCCCAAGTTAAGAAACTTTGAGCTAAGGATTAATAACACATTTTTAACATTTTTATTCAAAACTCTACATGTGGCTGCAAAAGTAACTCTAAACCTATTTTTGTCTATCTACTTTTATTATAAAATTCCTAACTGATTGACCCGAAAACTTTTAATGAGAAAGAGGTTAATATGATGTGACTTACAAAATCCTTAAAGTCACAGTTCTTCCCTTTCCTTGGTTCAATTTTCATTATTCTCTGGAGTATAACCTCTTGTTTCTTACTCCTTCATATGTTCCTGGACCACAGGGACAAATTCCCTGTGGAATTCCCCTTAGTCTGCATCTTAATGCTAAGGACTGTGATCCTTTGATCTGCATTTAACATTTACAATATTTAATGGAATAGATAATATTATAAAATGAAATTAATTCAATGTCACAATTCACCATAGGTATGACACACGTAATATAAACCATCCTGAAAATTCCTCCTTCAGCTTAAAGGCTATGGGCAGTAATCAGAGTATTTTTCAATTCTGTTTTTTAGGTTAACAGTAAGCACACTACATTACATGAATGAAGAATGAAAAACAACTTCCATATAACTTTAGAAGAAGCCTGCTTACCATCCTGCAGAGGAGAGAATTGTGAGTTGCTCTTCTGCCTGGGTGGTGTTAACAACACAGCTGGCTCAAAAATATGTGCTGGGAAACTGTTGGCCAGACTCATGCTATCTGCAGGGTTTGGCACCTGAGACAGTTTAACAGGCAACTCTTCCTGTGGGAATTCAACCACTTCTTCCCCTCTGAACATCAATGGCACGGAGACATTAGCATTTACAACTGGACCTTCCAAAGAAGATGAGAAGATTTTAGTATTTAAGGAACAAAAAGGAACTATGGGCACATTTGGGGTATTTATTCTTTTGTTTTTTATTATTTCAGCATATTATGGGGGTACAGATGTTTAGGTTACGTATGTTGCCCTTGCCTCCCTCTCCCCACCCCCCAAGTCAGAGCTTCAAGCATGTCCATCCCCCAGATGCTGCGCGTCACACTCATTATGTGTGTATATACCCATCCCCTCCTCACCCCACCTGCTCGACACCCAATAAATGTTATTCCTATATGTGCACTTAGGTGTTGATCAGTGAAACCAATTTGCTGGTGAGTACATGTGGTGCTTATTTTTCCATTCTTGGGATACTTCGCGTAGCAGAATGGGTTCCAGCTCTATCCAGGAGAATACAAGAGGTATCACCATTATCAGAAACCATCTGAATATCAAATATCACCATTGTTTCTTATAGCTGAATAGTACTCCATGGTATACATATACCACATTTTATTAATCCACTCATGTATTGACGGGCATGTTTCCGTATCTTTGCAATTGTGAATTGTGCTGCTATAAACATTCGAGTGCAGGTGTCTTTTTTATAGAATGTTATTCTTAAACACATTTCAGTATGGTGCAAAATCTACATGGCCCATAAATCCTTCACTTTCTAGGATATATCCTCCTTTGCCGCCAACGGGAAGAGGTTGCTACATTTGAGAAAGGCACTAAGGGCCTCAAAGCTGTAAAAGGAAAGCCACTTAGGGACTCCTAAAAAATCTTACCTGGTACTCTAGAATTTTTCATTATTTGTTGTCATTATTTCTAATGACCATGACAAGTAATAAAATGGCAAAAATAGGGCAAAAATAGTAATGCACTGACCTCCATGTACAAGGCTCACTACAAAACAAGGTAATTTCACAGGCCATGCATTATCAGAGTATAGTCACATTCCATATTATTTTAAAAGGATTGTAAGAACTAAGTCTCAGGAAGATGCCAAACTGGTTTCACCTACATAAATCTTTCTGACTTTTTCCACAGGCAATAATAAGAATTAACAATAACCTTACAATACACTTGTGCCCAGCCCTTCTCACCTATATGATAATTAAAAGCTTTCACAGTAGTGAAGCTTCACTCTAATAATAGTAAAGCACTGACATGTTCCTTGACTGAGGTATCAATAACAACTCTACCAGAAGACAGAGACCCACCTGTAGTCATTAAGTGTACCTCATGCAAGTTAAATTTTGGTCAGCTACTTCTTAGAATCCATCCTCAGAAAACCATTCTAAATATATAAAACACTTTCCACACAGATATTCATCCAAGTCTTACTTAAAAGCAAAAAAAAAGAAAAAGCCTACATGTCCTTATTCAGCCAATAGTACATGATGGCACACAGGGTATGCAAAGAATTTCAAAACATTATCACATATGAACAAAAGTTATAAATTTCTAAAACTCAGTATTTTTTTTTTTCTTTCTAAATCCAGGGGGCTATGATTAAAAGTGCTAGCACTAAAGTCTCATTGGTCTAGGTGTCCAGTTCTGCTACTTTCTACATGTGTGACTTTGCTAAATTATCAACCCTCTCTAAGCCTCAGTTTCCTCTGAGGATAACAATCATGGGGAAAACAATAGCATCTTCCTCATGAAACTGTGATAAGGATTAAATGAGATAATACATGTTAGACTTAAAGGTACCTGGCATAGAGCAAGCAACAAATATTAGCTGGAAAAGTAGTGGCACCTGCAGCAGTTATAATATTGTGTATGCATAAACAGCCTACTCCATCTATGCTCAGGGGTTTAGGGGTTGGTTGGTTGGTTTGTTACTCTAAGCCCATTAAGTAGTTTAATGACAGTCTGGGATAATAAAACCACACTCACCTGGACTGTCCATAATTCTTCCACCTGTGGCTCCCCTTTCTGGTGCCTGACTTTCTTGTCTGCTATTATTTATCACAGGACAGTTCTTAATGGCATGTGTGAGTGATATAAGTTGCTCGTCTGTTGTAACCATGTACTGCTGAAGTCTTGCCTAGAGAGGAAAAGAAATGAAATACATTGTTGGCATATCAAACAACAAACCATCACCCAAAAAGCAAACCATACAAAGGATGTGTGTGTGTATAATATCATTATTTTAAATACTCCAGGAATTTGAGACTTTCATTCAAATTCTAAAACAATGCTATTTATAATTATAAATATTCTAAAGGTTCCATGGTAGAGAAATGGTTAAGTAAATCACAGAATAGTAATTAATAAATACTCTGCTATAAGAATTAACCTTTTTCTACAGGGCTTTCAATTTACAAAACCTCTTCATATTGATGATTTCAAATAACTCTAAAGTTATCCAGAGACACAGGTAGAGGAAACTCAATAGAATATTACTTAGGCATTTAAGCTGATAAACATGAACACTATAAAGATTTATGGTAATACATGTGAGCTAATGTTAAGGGAAAAAAGAAAAGCACAAAATTCTGTATGTAATATGATTACAACTTTATATTTTATGTGTATGAGATAACACTATTTTATACATGTATACATATTCTCATATTTGTCTATGTGCATAGGTATATATCTCATATACTATGTGTATACATACATATTTTAATATTATACAAAGTTTTCTTTTATTTAAAAGATCATTCACAAAATACCATAGCCATAGATTTACTTTCAGTCATAAAGCTGAATATGTTGTTTGGAATTCCCTTCTTACACTTAAAAATCAACTAGATTGCCCAGAAGTTTAGATGAATTTGTTTTGTTCCTAATCTTTTCCACACTGAAGATGTAATAGGTCATCTGAAAGCATCAGGTTTGATTACAACCACATAATACACACTTTCTTCTTAAGTGATGTATTAGTGTTATATAAGTGGTTCTTAGAAGCAGAGAAGATGGCAGGTAGAAGAAAGAAAAGGAGAGTTCTGTAAATTGCTGGGAACTTGGAAAAAGTAAAAGAAGACAAGGATGACAGCTTGTAACAAACTATTATCTCAGAGAGAGAGAGAGTGTGTGTGTATGTATATGTTTAGAGATATATAGACATATGATAAAAATCAGGTGTGGCCAGATCAGAAATATTACTAATAATACTGCTAAATGAAGTTCACTACACATTTTTATACCACCAGCCCAAATTTTTTCCAAATATATCCAGTAGCCTACTCAACATCTCCATCTAGAACTCAAATAGACTTCTCAATTTTAAGATACATAAAACCAACTCCTCCTGAAGCCTTCACCAACCTCATAATAGTAACTTCATCCTTTTAATTATTCAGTCTAAAATTTTGGAATCACTCTTGACTCCTCTCTAATATTCTCTCCTCCACCTCATATCCAATCCATTAGCAGACTCCATTGGTCAGCCTTCAAAATATATTCAGAATTTGATCACTTTTCATACCCTCTCCCACTTCTACCCTAGACCAAGCTGACATATATAACCTGAATTATTCCAGTAACTGCTATATATAATACTCTGCTTTTATATCTGGCCACCTACTCTAGTCCTAAACCGTTCCCAAACTATGCCTCAGGGTACCAGAGTGAACTCATAGGGGCACCAGAGGACATTTTAAATTTTCAAGGGAAACAGAGATGCTCAACATCTATCAGACATTGGTGAACTATTAGCTCAAGGAAGATCACAGTTTCAACATTAGACTGCATTACATTCCTTTTGCTGATGTCAAATCTTCTTGTGGCTGGGTTTTCAGCTGTGCTATGCTAAAAAAAACAAGTTATGCATGAAAATGAACGTGCAACAGGACATAAGAATGACAATGTCCAACTTGATTCCAAGCTTTGAGAAGCTGTACAGTGTTCAAAAGGTATACATTTCCCATTAGTAAATAATTGTGGTTATTTAAGATAAAGTATTACCTTTTCTCAAACAGCTACTCAGTTGTTAGAACACAGTTGTTCGTACTTTTACTTAATAAATGGAATAAATGGTAGGTATTTCTTTTGGCCTAAGGGTGTCATGAGGCGCTGAGGGCACTGAGACTTGAGAAAAGGCAGCAATCTCTAACCTAGTCTCAACATAGTAGCCCAAGGTGATCCTCTTAAAACCCACGTCAGATCACATTTATTCTCTTCAGTGGTTTCCCACTCCACTCAGTGCAAAACCCCAAGTTCTTAACTAGCATGCAAAGCCCGGTGTGATCTAGTTTATCCGTTCTGTCTCCTTCTGCTCTCTCTTCCCCGTACTCCACTCCCACCGCTCTGGTCTCCTGGATGAGCCCACCAGCCATGCTTCCACCTTAAGACCTCTGCATTTGCCTTTTCTCTGCCCAGACTGCTCTTCTCTCAGCTACCTGCACGCTCGCTCCCTCACCTCTTCCAGGTCTTTGCTCAAATGTCACTTCCTCAGACACTCATGGGCCATTCCATTTATAATTGCATCCCACCCCACCCTAGGCACTTCCTCTGCCTCTTACTTGCTTTATTTTTCTTCAAAGTACATATCACCATCTAACTTACCATAAACTTTGCTTTTTTTAATGATTTATTTAGAATGTAAGCCCCATAAGGTCAAGGATTTCTATATTTTGTTCACTACTGCATTTTCCTGCACCTAGAAGAGTGAAAGGCCCTCAGTAGGTGTTGCATAAAGATTCATTAAATAAATTAGTACATTCTAAAACTGCATATCTCAGGAGAATTGAAAACATTTGTTCATACAAAAACATGCACATGAACGTTCATAGCAGCATTATTCACAATAGACAAACAGTGGAAATAACCAAATGTTCATTAACTGATGAATGGATTAATAAAATATGGTATATCTATACGATGAAATATTATTAGGCAATACAAGGGAGTGAAGTACTGATATATGCTACAGCATTGACGAAACTGAAAAAAATATGCAAATTAAAAGACGCCAGACGCAAAAGACCACATATTGCAGGATTCTATTTCTATGAAATGTCCATATCAGGCAAATCCACGGAGGCAGAAAGTAGATTAGTGATTGCTAAGGGCTGGGGAGAGAGGAGAATACAGAGTGACTTCTAATGGGTAGGGGTTTCTTTTTGGGATGAGGGAAGTGTTCTGTATTTAGATAATAGTGCTGGTACACAACTCTGAATATACTAAAAGCACTGAATTATACACTTTAAAGGGTGGACTTCATGGTATGTAAATTATATTATCAATTTTTTAAAATTATACATCTTACATATAATGTCCATTGACATACATACAATTTATCTTCTAATTATTGTTCTTCTAGTCTCTTCTGGCTGATAAGTAAAAGTAACTACTACATGTGAACAAAAAGATGAATAAAATAGACTGTATGCACTCAAGCATCACACAGTTTCAGTGACAAGTACACACATAATTATAACATAATTTGGTAAACGCAATAATAGCAATATCCAGACAGTATCAGAAATACACAAAGGAAGAATGCTTAATGCAGCATGGAAACAACAGGTTTTCTAGAAAGAGAACTGTGTAAGTCTTCAAAAAAAGAAAATGAACAATTAGTCAAGTGGCAAAGAAGACTCACCTAACAAATATGAAGATACTGTAAACAACTGTAAATGGCATCTAATGTAACTACAAAAGGGCTCCTCAAAAGCTATGTTCTATGGTTTGAAAGTAAAAGGGGCTATCATAACATTCATTTCACATTTTGGATTAACTACTATACTATTGGTAGTTATCAATTAAATGTAGATTTTGTCTTCCCCACTAAATAATAAGTTTCTTAAAGACTGCAGGCTTAGTCTACATGCTATTTGTAGTCCAAGCTTCTACGACAGTACCTCCGAGATGACCAATATTTAATAACAGCTACCACTGATGATAATAATGAGGTTGATAAATAATCACATCAGCACAGCTAAAGCAGAGGCAACTATAAGAGTATTCTGTACATATTTAAAGAAGTTTTATACTACTAAATACAGAAAAATCTGGAATCTCATTTGAGTACCTGTGTAGTGGTATTTTCTTCTCTAAGAAGAAGAATTTCAGCTGTCAGAGCATCAATGAGCTCTCGATGATCACCTAATGCTTGTTCCAGTTGCTGCCTTGTTTCTACTTCTTTACGTAGCTGGAGCTCACTCTACAAAAAATATCAAATAAACTTCCACCAATAGTATCACATGTTGAAAACTAAAAGTTTCTACTGAAAGACATCAAAGAAGATATTTATAAAGAACTATATATTATGTGACAGTAATGAAATTAAGAATTTTTATTCAAAGGTTTATTATATTAAATAAAATGTGCTACTTTATCCTACTCCCTTCTTTAAATAGAATACAATGAAATAAACGGTATCTAGAATTAAATAACTACAATTTTTGTAAAAGAAAGTGGTGGGATATACATATACATATTGCTTGAATATACACAGACCATCTCTAGAAGGATACACTTGTACCCGGTAATTATAGTTGGGTACAAGGAAGCAAACAAGTCAGCTAGAAGTTAGGGATGAGAGTTAGATTTTTCATTGTATACCTTATATCTCAGAATTTCATGCACTATGACTATATTTCCAATTCAAAAATGAAATTTGTTAAAATTTAATTAAAAATAAATGACCACAGGTTCAAATGGTTTAGGCTTTATAGAGCAAACGATTAGCTAAAAAGCTACATGTTTCTAAACCTGTAAGACTTTCTGAGAGCCAAAACTACACTCCTGAAGATTCATGAGTTAAGGGTGAAAGAATGTTAAGACTTTAATAGGTTTGATAATAC
>RJWJ010048433.1:0-10603 GCA_004363605.1 Indri indri | reverse complement strand
TTCAATTCTCAGCAAGCTGTGGAAAACACCTTTTGCGATTTCATCACCACTTGCTCTTCAGGCTTCTTCCCTGCTGGCATAAATAAGCTAGCGTTAAGATGGGAACACTGTGCCGATAGTTTAGGCACATACTTTGATTAATAGTACTGCTTCTTGTTTGAGATACAATAAACTAAACTTTTGGTTCAAAATTGGACATTTCATACTTAATGACCTAATAGTACAAGATTCTGGTACAGGATTCTTTCTTCAGTCTTAAGGCAGAATCATTCCTCAGTCACATTACTGTGAAGTCACCCTCTCTTTTGAGGAGAAGGTATAGTAATGATCTTTCATCTAGAAATTATTTGAAATTTTGCTGCCAGCCAGGCACGCAGACTACACATGTGAACTGTGTAGAATGCATTTAATTGACAGACAACTCTGCAACAGCCTACAGTGGTGCAAAACTTTCAAGTAGAGAGACATAATGTTCAAAAATTGTCTGCTTCTCCCAAACCCCCCCAAAAAGAGAAAAATAATGCTTTAAAAATTCACTTTTTAGTTAACACATACATTGAAATTTTTTTTCCTTAAAATAGGAACAAGACCCTGGGGTGTTTGGAGAAGAGTTCGCTGCAATTTCCCGCTCTGCATTAAGGATTAGATATTTACTGCTGCCTTACCTCTATACCCTTTTCTACCATTCTCACGTCAGTGGACACACAGTAGTCCGAGGATTGATGCATGAGTAAATAATGTTTAATAATTGTTTTGGTCTTAGTATCTACCACTTAAATCCTGGAAGTCTGAGTTTTTCTACTAAGGCAATTACTTTAGAGGTAAAGAAAAGTCAAATAAAATTCCCCCCCTTCTGACTATGATTAGAAATAATTTACAGGTTCGAAAAATATAGTTAAGGAAACACTTTCAATCAATCAACAAAAAGTGAAGGCTGTGTGTTGCTGTCAAACTCGTGTGGACTATGTAAAAAAGATGAAACCTCATCCTTCTCCACAGAGAACTGAGAGATCACTGTAAACTGGGGGTGGTTGAATAAGACTTTATTTATACAAAGACATTGTTTGATTAAATTAATAGTTTTTCACTCTAAAAATCTAGATTCACATCAGATCCTGCGACTCATGGAATTGACAGAGCATTTCTTTGGGGGTCAGCTTTAATGATTACTCCAGTTCTTGAAGAAGTAAGTACTAGTATTATTTATCAGCACAATATGGTTAATTATAGCATTTACATACTTTTCATTTTATACTTAATCATATTCCCCTGTTGTTCTTACATCATTTTAATTTGAAAATAATGTCTTTGTATGTCTATTTTACCTTCTATAAAATATCCTTCACATTAAGTAAATCTAAACAAAACTAAAATATATGTTTTTGCTATTCAGAAATTCTGAAATTGGTCTCAAAAAAATCGCAGAAGTAGAATATTGACCCCTCCCAAATACATGCTACATTATAAAGAATAGAGGTAAAATTCCATTTTTCACCTATACCAATGTAATAGCAAGGAAGCCTATTTTGAAAATATCATTAGCTTCATGTAGCCTCTTCTAAACAAAACCCAAATTCCTAATTCAAACCTGTTTGTTCCTTCTCCTCAAGATAGCTGTCTTACCCACACTTTAATCACAAAGGAAAATATAGACCACATTAGGTCACAAAACAAGTATTAAGAAATTTAACAAGATTGAAATCATACCAAGTGTCTTCTCCAACTAAGTGGAATGAAACTAGAATTCAATAGCAGAAGGAAAACTGGAAAATTTGAAATATGTGAAAATGAAACAACATACTTTTGAACAACAAGTGGATCAAAGAGGAAAGCAAAGGGGAAATTAGAAGATATCTTAAGATATGGTATGATTTCAATCTTCATACTTCATTAATATTTGATTTATAGCCTAATATGTGAGCTATCCTGGAGAATGTTCCATATACACTTGAGAATGTATATTCTACTCCTATTGAGTCGAATGTTCTGTATATGTCTTGTAGGTCCACTTGGTCTAGAGCATTGTTCAAATCCTCTGGTAGTTCAAATCTGCTGGTAGTCTGCTGGGTGTTCCCTTTTATGTGACAAGTTGCTTTTCACTTGCTACTTTCAAAACTCTCTGTTTTTTACTTTTGACAATTTGATTAAATGTGTCTTGGTGTGGATTTCTTTAGGTTCGTCTTATTTGGGATTCTATAGGCTTCCTGGATATGGATGTTCATTTCTTTCCCTAGATGGGAATTTTTCAGCCATTATTTCTTTGACTATGCTTTCTAGTCCTTTCTTTCTCTTACTTCTTCTAAGACTCATATAATGCATGCATTGGTTTGCTTGATGGTGTACCGTAAGTCTCTAAGCTTTCTTCCCTCTTTTTAATTCTTTTTTCTCTTTGCTTCTCTGACTGAATAATTTCCAAAGAACTGTTTTCAAGTTTGCTGATTCATTTGCTTGATTTAGTCTGCTGTTGAACCCCTTTAGTGAATATTTTAGTTCAGTTATTAATTCTTTAGTTTTATAATTTCTGTTTGCCACTTTTTATATTTTTTATTTGTTTGACGAAATTCTCATTTTGTTTATGCATTGTTCTCCTGACCTCAGTGAGCATCTTTATAATGGTTATTTTAAATCTTTGTCAGGTGGATTATACAATTGTTTCATTAGGGTTGGTTTCTGGAAATGGATCTTATTCTTTGGAACGTATTTCCATTTCTTCATTTTTCTTGACTATCTGTATTGGTGTCTGCACATAAGACAAAACAACTACCCCTCAGTCTTCAAGTGACTGGCCTTGTACAGGAGAAGACTCTCACCAATCAGTCTGGCCAGGGATTCTGGTGGCCTCTCTAACATTTGTGCTCGTTTAAAAAGAAAACAACTATTTTTTCTCATTACTCACATTTCTGACACCAAATATGTGAGATTTTTTTCCCCCATACCAACAAATTCTCCAATTCTCAGTGGACACTGACTGGATTCCTATAGTTTAACTCAGTTCTAATACTAACTTCCCAGAGTTAGTGCCGACCCCACAGGTTAAGAGCTCATTCACACAAGACTATTCTCCACTTCAGATACCACTTGCAAGTCTGGAACTCCTGGACTTTTCACTGACTGTGTATAAATCAGGGGTTCAATGTGATGCCCTCTCAGGGGGGCTCACAAAATTCAGGGAAACATTTACTCATATTTACCCTTTTATTATAAAGGATATTAACTTGGAAACAGCCAAATGGCAGAAATGCGTAGGGCACGGCATGGGGGAGGGGCACAGTGCTTCTCTGCCCTCTCCAGTTGCACCACTCTACCAGCACTTCCATGTGTTCACCAACCTGGAAGCTTCCCAAACCGTATCATTTAGGGGTTTTTATGGAGGTTTCATTGCATAAACATGATTGATAAAAATCACTGGCTATTGGTGATTGAACCGAATCTCCCATTCTAATCACAAGACTGACTGTCTCTGGCAACCAGCCCCCATCCTCCAGGAGTCACCTTATTAGCATAAACTTGGCTAATAAGGTGAAAGGGGCTTGTTATAAATAACAAAAGATGATCCTTATACCTTTGTCACTCTGGAGCTATCTTTGGACCTGGGGACAAAACCCAGATATTTTAACAAAAGATGTACCTATAACTCTCATCACTTAGGAAATTACAAGTGCCTCTGCTCAGGAGGCAGGGATGAGGATCAAAATATATGTATTTCTTCTTATAGCATAACATTACATCATCCAACCTTCTTTCTTTGTTCTTAGCAGCCCCCGGGCATCTAGAGTGTGCTGGGTCCTGTTAGTGCTCTGAGACAAGACTGAAGCCAGTTCCTCAGGTAGCCCCCAGAAAAGTTAGATCACTGGATGCTCTGTCCAACTCTTTCCCTTCTTAGGGAAAATTTGGGATCTGGAGTTTTACTTATTTGCTCTGTGCTGAGCTGGGGATAGGGGTTGTGGTAACCATCTGTGGGCTAGATCAAACTGCCATATCTATCCTTACTGGCCCCCAGGGGACTAGTTTATGCTGGGTTCACTCAGCTTTCTGAGACAGGCCAGACAGAAGCTAGTCCCCAATGTAGCACCCAGAAAACTTGGGGCCTTGGATGTGCAGTCCACCTCTCTTCGTCCCCAGGGAAAAGCTGGGAGCTGATTTTTCTCCACTTGCTCTGTGCTAAGTCAGGGGAGGGCTATGGAGCTTTGCCAGCTTAGGCTGCCTTCTCTGTTCTCCTTGGCTGTAGGCCCACCCCAATTCTTTGTTCTTAGTTGCCCCTAGGCAGCCTATGTCAGTTCCCTAAGCATTCCATATTAGGTAGAACAGAGACCCACACCAAAAGGCCTGGGACATTTTCTCTTTCCCTTAAGGAAGAAATTGTGGGCCACGGTGATCTCTCCCACCACTGAGCTGTGCCACCTTGTGGGAGGGACTGACTCAGGTAAAGTGAAATTGCTCTTCTTACCTGTTTTAAGACAATCGTGCTCAATTTTGTGCTCATCTGGGGTACTGTGACTCCTTAACTGGATTCTGGATCTCTCATAAAGGCATTTTGGTCTATATTTCATTGTTAATTTGGTGTTTTTGTGGGAGGACAAGGACTGGGACTCCTTATTCTACCATCTTACTGGTGTTTGGTTCAACTTAATGCTTTCATCTAATCCTTTAATACTAACAACTTATGTTTATATAGAGCTTAAAAGTTTACAGAGCACCTTTGCACAGGTCACCTCGTTTAATTTATATAAAATCCAGCTAAATTGCATTGCTACCTTATGTTACCAAATGAAATTTCTCTTCTTCCAAATATCTTCCACTTCCTCAGGATGATCCTATTCTTAAAGATTCTTTGTCTAGTGCAATTCCATTTTCTGAAAATCATTTTTCTCTTTGTATTGGAAAACATTTTTATAACAACTTTAAATATTATTAATTATAAAATAAAAAAACATAAATACAGAAAACCAAGTGAATATTATTCTGAATGCTTCAGCACAGCTTGCCAAATAGAACTTTGTCATTCACCTCCAAAGCCTGCACATGTCTTAGTATAATATAATCAGGATTCTCCACGCTCCACAGGCCCGACCCTCAGAAGTAATCACTGTCTATCTACCATACAGTGTTGAAGCCGCAATATCAGAAATTCTTCTTGTTCAATCCATTACCAACCACCAGCTACCATAATATGATTTTTACCTCCCCAAAGTATCTGGAATCTCCCAAATTCTCTCTATCTTTATTATTACTACTCTGGTTTAAGCCTCCGTCTCTTCTCTAGACTACTGCAAAAGTCTCCCCTTTATCTGTCAGCTTTTCTACTTACCACCCCCAATCCAGCCTTTTCTACTTTCCTCATATCTACAATGTTTTAAAGTTGTAAGTGATATCAGGCTTCCAATGACTTCCCTTTGTACTTTCCATAGCCTGCAAGGCCCTAGAAGGCCCCTTCTTATCTCCCCGCCCTCAGCCCAGGCTGGGTTTCCTCCTGCCCACTCAATTCCAGCCACACTGGACTTCTTTGAAGCACTTTCTTTCAAAATTTAGTTTCATTTGCCTTTGAAGTCCTTCATATCTTTGCATGGCTGCTTTATTCTCCTGTAAATTTGAGTTAAAATATTACTTCAAGAGATTTCTCTGACCATCCTGTTTAAGTAAGTTCCCTTCTTATTATTCTTAGCTCCAGCAACTTGATGTTTTATCAGTATATTTTTAAAACCTACATATATTCATATGCAAATACATATATGTATTTATATGTAAATAAAAGTAGGTACCTTTATATATGTGTGTATATGTGTATGTGAATGGATATTTCCTGCCTTACTAACTAAAATTTAAACTACTGTCGGTTTTGTTCAGTCTTGTATACTTAGTGTTCAAGAAGTATCCTGGACTTAGTAAGAAGTCAAAAAAAATTGGAAAAAATTGATAAGCATTTCATATTTAACATTTTTCCATAGCTGTATGACAATTGCCATTGAGTTAAAATACAAGAGGGATTTCTCCAGATATGACTTTTAAATCTAATTATAACTTCAACCACAGCTAAATTTTAGTCTTCAGAGTAACTGCACGGCTGATAATAAAATCTACCTACATTGTACTGAGACATTAATATTTTAAAATATCATAAATACAGTTTGGTTTTTTAGAAAACATTATGAATTTTACACATTAAAATTCCATAATCTTGGCATAAAATATTTTTATGAAAGAGCATGAATGTAGATTCTCTAGCTCTCTGCATAATCATGTATGAGTTCACTAGCACTTAATTTTAATGATAAATAATATAAGATTTAATATCCATATAGCCTAACACATTTTCATTGAAATATTTTAATTCAACAAAATATTTTAAAAAGTCAAATATTTTCATTTTTTCAAAGGGGGCAAGATCTGTGTTTGTGTATTTTCCTGAAGCAATCTGGTTTGACTTTTACACGGTATGTATTTTAGATATTTTATAGGAAAAATAATGTAAATCCATTAACTCTGAGATTTAGATGGTATCTTTTTCATTGTTTTTATATGACTTCTAGAGCCTTGGACTATATAATTCTGATGACTTGGTTCTTGGTGAATCTCCTCGTTTGCTCTTCTCAAAATGGTAGAATTGGCCATATATAGATCATCAAATATTTAAGATGAGAGATGTGATAACCTTTTTTAGAAGCAGAATGTATGTGCTTATTTTATGCAACCATTTAAATTGCTAAGAGCAAATGAATCCCTACGGTGATGTTTCTTTATAGAAGAATGCAATAGAAATTACATATAATCCATGAGACATGCACTTCATCTTGCAAGAACCAGAAATCCATTCAAACTAGCTCAAGTATGAGGCTTATGGTAGGAATACACAAACTAACTTTCAAAGGGGTCTCAGCTTGTCATGAATTCTAGCAAGAGACATGTATCTTTATACATCCATTTTGCTTCTGTGATGAATGGCAGGCTCTTTCCATGTTTTGTTGCTCAAATTCCCAAGAAATATCATATTATTGATCTAACTCATCTTTTTCATCCAAGCTATACCTAGTCTCGTAGGCAGTGGGACCTATAGTTGTGATGGTGGGGGAGGGTGGTAGAATGTGAGGGGAAGCAACATGACATCTCTACTATAGAGCAGTTATTTTAAGTAATGAGTTCATTTCCCCCAATCTATTAATATTAGTATGTTTTGATGAGCATTGACTAATCTTACCCAGAAATTTTTCAGTAAATTTTTATGGGAATAAGTTTTGATATAAACATAGGACTGTCCTCAATTGGAAGAAAGGATATGTGATCTATTTTTAAATTATCAGTTAGTTATAACTGGGAGGAGTGGTATTAAAAATTCTGCATTCTAGTGGCAGATTATTATACTATATTAAACAATTAAATCAATCACTTTCAAATGATATTCTGCAGAAGTGCTTCATAAATTTTCATAAATATTTGCATTAAATTTCATTTCTTAATAAAAGTGAACTTTGAAAAAGAATAAATAGAAATGTTCATACAAAAGTGTTATTATATTAAATATTCACATATTGTAGTAAGTAAATGTGGTTATAAAGTTAAACTTTTGAAATAAGCATGTACTAATAAATGCTGCTTTTATGTGTTTTGCATATTGGAGTTTATGTAATTTTTTTTTTTATCAATGAATTAGACATTTAAGTTACCCTTCCTGTTAGTGTATCCCATGAATGCTTTGTTGAATTTGAAAAAAGTTTAGATTTCAACTTCCTACATCTCCTGAAATTTACTATTTGTTAACAGTTATGTAATCAGAACTGTTAATTCTGGCTTGTTCTATGTTAGGGGGGTGAAATACCACCTTCTTGGCAGAAGAAATACGTTGAAGTTCCTGCTCCTCTAGATGTAATTCCTCTTTTCATCCGTGGAGGACATATACTGCCTACACAGTTTCCACCCAGAGCAACAGTGCTGAGGTAACAGGCACATGCTTTCAGGAGAGTTCACACTGAGTAGGGTCACTCTTCCTGCTTGGGGAGTGTCTGAGGAGGAACTGTTTATAAGCAGAAGGCCAGTGGCAGGAGATTGTTGCAATTAGTAGTATATCAGTTGTCTACATGTGAGTTTGTACATGTGTGTCAGTGCTCACATACATGTGTCTATGAGAGAGAGAAAGAGAAGGAAGAGAAGAAAAAGGGAGTGAGAGAGGTTAGCGGAGGATATTCTGCTTGAGCATTTGATTCACTTTCAAGCTGTCTTTCCCTGAATATCTTCCTATTATTATTTTTAAGTTAGCTAGAGATTTCCAATACATGAATTCTCTCCTAGATTTTGTATAGAGACTAGGTCAGGTCCCCAAGATATATTTTTTCATTTAGGTTATATTTAATTAGTCATTTTTGCTCCATAGATACTGTGTAATCCAAAGATTCTGCCAAGCAAACAAGGGGATTTTTGAAAAGTATTAGTTAATTTTTCTATTTTACATCAAAGATACACAATACCAAATCAGAACTTCTAATCAGCATTAATTGAAAATAAAATCAGCTAAAAATATAAATCATTATTAGAAGTTTTGGCTAGACATTTTTGAAATATTGAAAGTACCCTGAGGAGCTTAGAACTTCATATTAGATCTATAGTTTCCAAGCAGTAATTTGAATAATAGATCCATTTGAATTTCAAGTTATTATATTGCTCATGGCCAAGAAGAGGTCTCTTGTCTAAGTTTTCATTTTTATGGGAAAAATACAATGACATAATGACACAAGTGTATTTTATATAAAACCCAAACATTTTCCTTAAGAAATTCTCACTGTAACTCAACCTTTCCAAAAGTAAGTTTGTTTTATCACTTGCGTTGTGTAGTTCTTTGCTCATTAAGCAATTTTCTCTTGTCAAGTGGTTAGAATCAAAGCCTTGAGTCATGTCCCATTGTGGAATCCCAAAAATGGGGCACATGGATTCTTACATTCTTTTTCCTGAGATATTAATAAAACTTCCAGCTGTGTAGAGTCTCCAAAGTATTATTCAAGCCTCATTCTTCTTGAGTCCATTGGTCATACCTTAAAATCAGCTCCCAGGATCCCTAATCCAATGACTGTCAATTTTATTACATCTTTCTTTTTGTTGTAGACAAGCCAAAGAAACTGAGGGGTACACCTTCAATTAACATGGTATAATAATTATATCATTTTATTAATCACAAATACCTTTATTTTTTTTCCAGTGGAAGACACTTTGATAATTGCATTTGAGAGGTCTATCCTGTTGCTGTCTATCCTGTTATTTTTTTTTCAGATTGAGCTATTCAGAGGCAGAAATAGGTTGCTGAAGGATATTATAAGTTTCCTGTCACTGGAGGTATTCAATGATAGACTTGAATATTTGGTAAAGATGTTTAAGAAAGGATTCAACAGTTTTCTGCATAGTTCTATAAGATGATTGGGGACAGTGATCTAGCACCTCTTATATTTTCCTGGATAGAGCTTGAGCCCATCCTCCAAAGTGAGGTGTCACAAGAATGGAAGAATAAGCACACATGTACTCGCCATCAAATTGGCATTAACTGATCAACACTATGGTGCTCACACGGTAGTGATATTCTTCAGGGATTGGGGATTGGGGGTGGGTAAACTCACAACTAATGGACATGGTGAGCATTGTAGGGGGAAAAAGCCATGCCTCATATCATGGTTTGGGTATGGCAAAGTCATAACATGTAACCAAAATGTTTGTACCCCCATGATATCCTGAAATTAAAATAAAAATGAATATGCACATCTATATCAATTTTCACTCTTTTTCTACAGTCGTCTGAATCCTTTTGGCCTCATAATTGCTCTAAATGAACAGGGAGAAGCATCTGGTTCCCTTTTCTGGGATGATGGTGACTCTATTGGTAAGCAGAAAAACAGGCACAACAGTTGAAATGTTCTGGATTTCAGTATGACTTTACTAAACATTAAAGATTGGAGACCTAGACCAACACGGTAAGTTTGATATAATGAATACCATAGCAAGATTCTGCTTTCTCCAACATTGCTGTCCAGGAAACATGAAATTTTCCTTTTATCTGGCCACTCCTCTGGGTTAAGCAACACAGGTGAGACATTTTCTGCAGGAAGGTACTAACAAAATACAGTATGGTTACCTGAGAGGTGAATGTATTTCTCTAACCTATTTGCATGCTAAAATAAAATTTCTTCTTATTAGTACATTCTCACTTGGGGAGAAACAGAGCCAGCAGTCTTAATGAGTAGAACTTTCAATGTAAAGTTGTAAGAAATTGGCTCTGGTTGTATAGCTGTTAGGCTAGAGGAAGAAGGAACTGCTGATTTTCTGTGGTGAGGAGACTTGGTTCATTGGTTGGAGAAAAATGTACAGAAGAGGAAAAGGCCTGGCTTGACTTGAGAAAACAGATCAAGAAATAGGTGGGTAAGGCTGAACATCAGTGTTTTTGTTTATTCATTTCTCTTTTATTTCTCCCCATTTTCTCTTTTAATCTTATCTCATGGATCAGCAAACTATAGAAAAGAGTTGTCTTGGAACAATAGAAATGACTTCCATGATAAGAATAATACATACTATACGCATTGATAAATATATTCAAAGAGACCCCATTTTAAAACCATTTTAAAAATCAGAAATG
>RJWJ010048432.1:0-10598 GCA_004363605.1 Indri indri | reverse complement strand
ATAGGCTTCAGCTTTACCTGGATCCTAGGGGAGCTCTGGAGCAGAGAAGGTCTTTTCCAATTGCTATTTATTGGGGTGATGGTCTGGGCTTTTACATGCCTCACTGACTAGTTATTGTTCCAGGGCTCCCCATAGAAATTGGACATGATCCTGGATGGGCAGCTCTCTTCACCCAAAAACAAATCCCAAAGCAGGACTGAGCTGACAGCTGACAGCTGCCAAGGTCACAGGGCTCCAGTCTGAGTAGTTCACCATAGCAATAGCATGCAGTCCGTGATGTACCCAGTACATACATGAACAAGGGGTACGGGGTCTGTAATAGAAGCTCTAGGGGACCCTGAAACCAGAAAAGAGTTTCCTAGGAAAAGCTTTATCAGGAATAGCTTCTGAGATAGGCCTAAATGCATAGAAAATAGTTAGCACATCACATGCCCTGGCTTAGTGTTCAGCTGGAGATATCAGAGCCTTGAAAGCACGTGGGACAAGTTTGGATGAGAGCGAGGAACAGTTTTGTGTGGTCAGAAAGTGGAGATGGGGAGAGAGTGGAAGAGTGAGAGGTAGTTATGGAAAGGCAGCCTGAGACCCCATTACAGAGAGGCGTGAAAGGCAGGCTCAGCCTCTGGGCTTCTTTCTTAAAACTGTGAGTATGTCTCATTGCAAAGTAGACATGAGCATGGCTGACCCTTTTGGGCAGTCACTTCAGTGAACTTGGACAGTGAGAGGTGGGGAGACCAGTGAACTGGTGGTTTCAGAAGCCTAGGTAAAGATCCACTTAGTAAAACCGGGTCAGACTGAATGGGAAAGGTGAAAGAGGATCTCGGATGTCAGCAGGGCACGGAAGGTATTTGTTGCCCAGAGGAGAACTGCTAATGGTTTTTGATCTGGAGACCTGCAGAAGGGCATGACCCCAAATGGTGCTGGTGGGCCAGCACTCACCAGGACCGGGTCAGGAAGCTCTCACTGCAGTCCGGTTTTGAATGAACGCACACTTTTCAGGCCTCTGCTGAATATCACGTGGGTATTAAAGAATGTATCACAGATCTGGCCTTGAGAGCAAATGTCATTTTACAAAATGTTTTCACTGTATCTTCTTGAATTGTGAAGAATTATGCACAAAATAGGTGTAGTTTGTGGACACGTATTTCTAGTCTGAAAAGAATTGGTCATGCAGTGCTGGGAGAAGGAACGATCAGTAGTTCTCGTTTTGGAGACTGTTTTTTGTTTTTGTTTTTTCCACTTTAAGTCTGGAAGAGAATATGATGAAACCCAGTAAGATGGAAAGATGGGCTTTCCATTCATCCGTAGACTGGTGCAGCCAATATCAATTACCATCATTGACTAGAGTTAATCAGTTAGATCGTTATTTTAATTTCTTGATTCATTGGCAATAAAAAGTGTAACAATGTATATTTGCCAAGATGACTTACAATCTCAGTTAAAGCAGTAATTCATCAATTAAATACAAAGGAATTCCATTATTTTGCATTGCTTTTACTTACCAAAGTAGTTAATTATAAAGTAGAATAATTAGTCAGAAATTGATACGAATCAAAGCAGGAGAGGCAGGGGAAAGGTGCCAGAGAAAGGATATTACAAAGTCATTGCCGAAAGGCAAATACTTGATGTGAATGTTTAAGGAATCTATTTCACAGTAAGACAAGGTTCCAGTACTGCTTATCTCATGGGAAAAAATAGAAAGAATAGCTCACAACACTCTTTGAAAGGCATTGTCCAATGCAATTTTCTATTTAAATATTTAAAAAAATAATAAAACTCACTTATTTTATTTAAAATCAACAGGTTGAGCCAAGAGAGAGTAATTGCTAGTACAGAAGAAATGAAAAGCATCACTTAAATTACTTTCAATTGCGCCCCCGTTATTATTGAAGCCCGTAGCCTGGGAGGGACGTCACTGAATTGCACGTGGAGGCTGCCTTGGGCTCCTTCCTTTTCTGGGACTCTGGCTGTACAGGATCCCTTAGCCCATCTGCAGAAAACTGTGCTACATTCTGGATGAAACATGGGAACTGATTCTGGGAAGGGAACACAAGCAAGCAGGGACTGGGGGGATGTCAAGCCTTACATGGAAACCTCATTTTGGGGTTAAGAAATCTGTGACCCTGCTGGGACAGGTGTGTCACAGGTTGAAAGAAGACAGACACTTCCCAGACACTTCCCTAACCAGGCCAAAAAAAATGGAAGCTTTGAACAAAACTGAACATTTCTATGACATGAACATTTAAAAATTGTGTAAATCAAATGATGTCATAAGCCAAATAAATAGAAATGATTATTTGCGTTAACCGACCTTGCATTAGAAGAATAATAGCTTTCAGTGTCCCTGTGGGGTGGGCACTCTGCCTACTCCCGACCTAAGCACGGGCACGCGAGGCACAGAGAGGGAACTTGTGATCCAAGGCAGCACAGCTTCTGAGGGCAGGGCTGGGATGCAAACCCTCCCCGCTGGACTCCTGAGCCCAGGAGGGTAACCAGGACACTATTCAAAATATATAAAGAGCTTTATAAATGGACTAACTCCAAAGACAAATGGGCAAAGATTTGAATGGCAAATCCAGAGAAGAGCAAATCTAAAGGATTCATAAACACATGAAAAGATCAAATTCACCAGCATCGGGGGAATCCAAGTGAGCATAAAATGGAAGCAGCATGTTACACACACCCCACTGGAAAAAGCTAGAGTGGGGCAAAGACCCCACTGCGGGGAGGATGCAGAGAGTGAGCAGGAACGCTGTTGGTGGGACACAAAGTGCTGCCTCCTTCGGCAACAGCTATTACCATTGATGATACCCACATCTGTCTCCCCAACAATCTCCCTCTTGGAAACCCATTTCACAGACAGGAACACAGATATGAGCCTTGCAGGTGCATATGGACAAAGATATTATTGTGAGGTGTCAAAAACTGTTAACCATTTAACGGTCCATTGGCTGGGAAATTGCTGAATGGCTGTATAATTGCAGCTGCACCCACTGCATGAATTAGTTAGCGGTTATTAAAAAGAATGCATTAGAAAGTATAGCAGGTGAATTAGGAAGATTTCTACAAAGCACTGCTGAAGTGGAAAGGTAAACTGCAGAGAACCATGCATAGTACCTTTCTATTCCTATAAAACCAAGAGTGCACAATTCGCGTGCGTGTGTGACTATGTAAGTAAGCACAGAATGTTGCAACACGAGTACCGTGCAGTGGAGGGGATAGGGCATGGAAGAAAAGCAGAGAAAGAGGCAAAGAAAAAGACTTCACTCTAAATTAGCATAATGACATAATCCAATTTATGGGGGCTGAGGTGGGAGGTACTAAATACAGCCCGTTACACATTCATATACATGGAGTATTTTCTTTAATATTAAAAAAAAAATTTTACAACTAGGTTTTCTTTTCACTTGCCATAAACAGTTTAGTATATTGCTTACTATACAGAAGACTTTGACCACAAGTGCTTACACACACACACACACACACACACACACACACACACACACCCCTTATCTTCAACATCGGTTCTGATTCCAGACACCATAGTCTGTTCGTAAGCTGCAAAATGAATGTTGTGGCTGGTTGCAGGAGCTCGCCCTGTAATCCCAGCACTTTGGGAGGCCAAGGTGGGACGATCACTTGAGGCTAGGAGTACAAGACCAGACTGGGCAACATAGTGAGACCCTGTCTCTACAAAAAATAAAAAAATTAGCTGGGAATGGTGGCTTGCACCTGTACTCCCACCTACTCGGGAGGCTGAGGTGGGAGATTTGCTTGAGACCAGGATTTCAAGGCTGCAATGAGCTATAATGACGTCACTGCATTCTAGCCAGGGCAAGAGAGTGAGACCCTGTCTCTAAAAAAAAAAAAAAAATAGTAAAAAGAAAAATGAACGTTGAACTAAAGACAGCTGACAGACCTAGCCTAATCTTTCCTAGAAGTGACCAGATTACCCTGGCCAACTGTTAACATTTGTCTCCAGCAGTCATGGTTTTGTGTGAAGACAAAGCGGCCCCTCCCAGCCCTGCCTCTGTCTCCCCTGTTAACAGGCAGTTGATCAGGGAGCATCCACCACACAAATCAAGCGCAGCTGGAAGGTGCCGAGGTTCAGTGTGACCACTGGGGAGGACAAATGGCCTGTGTATGTGTAATGAGCGTTTTGCATTTTGTGTACGGGGCCTCCTGTGCAACCATCTTTAGGGGTTTTTTTCCACTCCAAAGGCCAAGGGGACCTCTGCTTTTGAGATAAAGGAGGAAGCTAGCTGCCTTCAACTTCTTTTGCTCTCCATTGGGGGAACTGTGTGATTTCCATTTTACATGTAAATTCATGCAAATCAGCACTCATTTTCAGATGAAGTCCTACCACGGAGAACAATCTGGAGGCGTTCTCTAATGCCAGTGTGCATTTGATCCCCATATAATTTCTCAGCATATGGATTAAACCTGCAATCAGGGTGGCACGATCATGATTGGGGATGCAAGACAATTGACCCTCATTTGCCATAAGGACAGGAAAATCTAATTATAACGCCTTTTCCAGCAGCTGAGACAAAGGGAGGCTGCATGCCAGTTCGCTCAGCTGGCTGGAGCGTGGACGGTTCAGTACCAGCCCCTCATTGACCAGTTATGTTCCCTCCAGACTTTAGTCCAAGGAAAACACCCCAGCCCTGGCCATTTTGTTGCCAGCCGATGCGTTTGGTTTCAGTGAAGCAAGAGGAGGCATCAGGCCACCTCAACCATTCCTCACAGGCAGATCGTGCCACCTCGCTGCGTTCCTGTGGACGGCGGACGTGCCACTCTGGTGATCACATCTGTTGAAATCAGGGGACCTGTGCCGAAGGTACCATGAAAGCAGGAGCCGCAATACTCAGGTCGTTAACAAACAGATGCGGCCAGGACTCCGCGGGCTGCAGCTCCTACGGGGCATTAAGAAAACAAGGACAAGCTAGAGACGTTTCTGAAGGCTGAAGAGTTGGGGGGTATCTAATGACGCCCGCTTTTTATATGTGAAAAATCATTACATGGATTTAGACAAACTTCAGAAAAAAGTCACTGAGCCTGAGATAAAACCGTGCACCGCTAAGAAAAGCATTCGTCCATCAGGTGGGCTATCCATACAGACGATCCCAGATGGGCTCCTCACATGCGACTGTGAGGGCTGCATGGCGGGGAGCACCCGAGCAGGGTGCGGCCGGAAAGGGGAGCCGGCCCGAGGCGGGATGCTCAGGCAGGGTTCTCGGGCGTCCGCGGAGCATCGCGAGTGGAACGAACTAGGCTGCATACCTGCTGGGGCGAAGGATTTTAGAGTAGACAGCACACTCCGCCGATAATACCGTGATAAATAATCCGAATGACAGTGAAAACGCTGAGACTTTTTACCCCTTATAACCCTAACAAACCTTATAACCCTATAAACCTAACAAAACAAATTTTGATATGTGAATGGCCAGTTCTTGCTGATTTTTTTTTTTTTTTCACTTTCCTTCTGTCTTAGGAGACTTGGAAATAAAAAAAGATTTGAAGCTGAAAGTTTGCCGTCCCCTCTAACTATTGTTCTGCCTCAGGGTCTGGTGGACTCCCCGGCTTGGAGACAACTGCGCGTCTGCAGGACCAAGGGGCATGGCGGGCAGGTGGGGGTGGAATTGGCGGGAAGAGCCAGCTCGTTAGCGGGGAAGGGGCTCTGCTGGGGCTGCGGGGAAGCTCTGGAGGCAGCAGCCCCTTTAAAGGGAAGAAATGATGAGGGGATGAGTGCGGAATCAATGCAGACAGAAAGGCTTCAGTGGGGCCTGTGTGCTCATTCCCGTGATGAGGGGCCAGCCACAGCAGGGCCCGACAGAGGGAAGAGGGCGATTCGGACAGGGAGGTGCCTGCAGAGAACAGTGACTGTGGTTTGAGGCATGAAAACTGTGAATTTGAGGAAAAGGCTGAATAGGATGATTTATTCTAGGGATGGAATAGCCATTTTCAAGAACCAGGGGGCTGTTATGCTGAGGATGGTGATCAGCTGGCCAGTGACACCGGAACAGAAGGGGTGAACTCAAGGAGCAGCTGGAGGGTGGGGTGTGTAGGCGGGAGGGACAGCGTTGGGGACAAACACCCAGATATGACAGTTGTGAGACCTGGAGGGAGGTCTGGGGAGAACCTCCAGGTGTCCTGCCTGGAGAGCTGCAGAAGCTCCCTGGTAGGAGAGGGGGCCGCCCTCCGTGGGGCTCCCGGGGCCTGGCTGTGCAGGGCAGAGGGCAGGCGCTGTGGGCAGGAGCCTGCCGGGGGAAGTTCACGGGGCTGAAACAGCTTGCAGCAGCCTCCCCTCTCCCCATAGCAGAAGAGCCCCACAGCACCGCTGAGATCTTCACTTGTGTGTCGACCTCTTTCCTGCTCAACGTCCTGAACAGGCTCCAGTTCGATTCTCCCTCCCTGTTTCTACCAGGCAAACCACCCAGGCACACGCTTCCAAGTGCTCCTGTAACAGCAGAAGTAAAGTACCTTAATGATCCTGGGAAAGAAGGAGCCACAGACCTTTCTTCAGAACCCTTTGAAGAGCAAGCATGGTGTTCTCTGACTCTAGAGATGAAGGTTACTGATTATATGAACAATAATATCTTTAATCTTTGGAAAACAAAGGCTGTAAATTCAGTTCACCTAATGCTGCAAAATTCTCTGCTTCAGAAAGGTTGTTATCAGCAGACGATCCCCCCTGGGCTCCCAATGCCTGTCGCTTTCTTATGGCACGTTTCTTATTCTTGGGATTTCCTGCTTTGGAGCAATACATTAATAATGGAAGATGAAACTTCACTTATTGAACCTTTGCTGAGGATGAGCAGAGAGCACATACAGACACTGATTGTTTTTCTCCTCTAATCCTCGTATAAATCTGGGTCCATTTCTTCTCTAATTTCATACGCATTCGTCCCTAATATCCCCAGCCCTGCCCGATGATTAATCTTCTCAACAGCCATCAGCACGGTCATGCTTGCTTAACATGGGAACGGTCAGTAGATGAATCACTGAGCCTTGTGCAATTAGATGGTAGAAGCAACATCCTAGCTGGCCAAATGCTTCTTTCACTTGAGATTATTTTGTTTGTTTTAACGGAAAAATTGCAAGGGCTGGATGGTGCAGCGTCTTGGGAGAGGTGACCTGGGGATGCTACAATGGCTGACATCTCTTCATTGGTCTAAGGGCCAAAATGACAATGGCCCCGCTCCCTCCTCAGCACCTTAGGGATGTCGTGAACACTTACCACGTTTGTACAGGAAAAATAATTTGGTGAATTTTTTAAAATAAGATTTAATTCACACATAGTAAAATTCACCACTAAAAGTCATATATTATAGTGTTTTTTTGTATATTCAGAAAGTTGTTCAATCACAACCACTGTCTAATCCCAGAATGTTTTCATCACTCCTAAAAGAAACCCTATACCCATGGGCAGTCACCCTCCATCTCCCCACCTTTCTCAGTTCCCGGCAATCGCTCATTTACTTTCCTTCTCTAAGAATTTACCTATTCCGGCCATTCCATGTAAATGGAATCATATGATATACAATGTTCTGTGACCGGCTTCTTTCACCTAACGTGTTTTCAAGGTTCGTCCATGCTGTAACGTGTGTCTGTGCGTCACGGCTTTGTATGGCTCGATACAGTAAGTCCTCAAAGTCACTGACAGGTTCTTGGAAACTGCAAGTTTAAGTGAAACGACTTATAATGGAACCAAATTCTTTTTTCTTATCAACATTATAACAATACAACTCTGTGCAAAATGACATTATTTAAGGACCTGCTGTAATCTTTCAAAGCTGCAGTTTCCAAGAACCTATTAGCGACGTGAGGACTTACTGTACTATTCCTTTGCATGGATACGCCGCATTATATTTATCCACTTTATTCATTGATGGACGTTTGTATTTCCACTGTTTGGCTGTTTGGAATAATACTGCTTTGAACATATGTGTATAAGTTTTTGTGTGAACACAGGTTCCTGTTCTCTTAGGTATATACTTGGGAATGGATTTTCTGGATTATGTGGTAATTCTATGCTCAACGTTAGAGGAATCGCCCATTGCTTTCCATGGTGACCGCACCGTTTCACACTCCTGCCTGTGATTATCAGGGCTCCAGTGTCTCCACAGCCGTGCTGATGCTGGTTGTCTCCTTTTCAGATTACAGCCACCCCAAGTGGGTGTGACGTGGTGTCTCACTGTGGTTTGATTTGCATTTCCTTCATTGCTAATGATGCTGAGCATCTTCTGTGTGCTTTTTGGCCATTTATATATTTTCTTCAGAGAACTGTCTATTGAAATCCTTTGCCTATATTTTAATTGGGCTATTTATCTTTTCTTGTTAAATTTTCAATGCTCTTTATATTTTTCTGAATATAAGACCCATATCAGATATATGAGTTGCAAATCTTTTCTTCTGTTCTCTAGACAGTCTTTTTAGTTCTTTGGCAGTATCTGTGAGGGCCAAGGCCCTCGGAAGGGTCACTGAAAATCACTGACATGAGGAAGATTGATTAGTAGGGGAAAAGGCACACAAATTTATTCAATGTGTATACATGGGAGGCTTCAGAATGAAGACCGCATCCCCCAACGGGGTACAGAAGCTTATATGTCATTTTGAAGTTACAGGAAGAATGCAGGCTGCGAGCATGGCCAAGAACAGGTACAGGAGGTCAATGAGGTTTCAGTGGCAAGACAGTTACGGGAGGGAGGAAGGAAGAGGAGGCCTGGCTAGCAAAGGTGGTCTTGCTATGTAGCTGAAACTACACAGGCAGCAGCCCCCAGAGAAAATAGATGGCAAATGTGTCTTTCCAGAACTTTAAAGGTGTCAGACTCTGAGTTAATCTCTCCTCAGTCTGGACAAGGGCAAGGCTGGCTGCATGAACGCAGATTCTCCACAGATCTGCAGATGCCAAACTCCCACGCCAAAGACAGCCTTGCAGGGCCCGTCCAAAATATGTATAAGAAATATAGTTTGGGATAAAATATATTGATTTTCCTCATATACTTTGATGCACAAAAGTTTTTAATTTCTCAACTTTTTTTCATCATCACCCCTTTAAGGAGGAAATTTCATTTAACTTAATGAGATAAATATTGAGAAATAGATTTTGCTGCATAGCTTCGAACTTTGAAGGGCCACAATCCACTGCAATGTATGAGATTTCTCTTCCTCCAGCTGTTAATTTTTGCCCCCTGTGGGTGAGAATGCTCGAATTGGGTTAAAGCCATTGTTCTTCACCTAAACAATGGGGAGAGTGTGGAAAGGGCTCTGATTCGCTCTTTGTGCGAGTTTAACCTGCTCATGTGCCCAAGACCTCTGTCCAAGCCCAGAGCCATCATCAAGTTCGTTAAAACTTTTCATAGAGAAGGGAAAGGAGCCGATGGCTTTATTCTTCTCACCTGGTGCATACGGGGTCACTTATCTGTCACCAGCGCCTCTGATCATTTCTGGCACACGGTGCAATCTACGCAATTTACCGGTAATTACATCGTAAGGGCTTGTGTAGCTGTGTCTACCTGCGTGTCCTTGCTTGCTGATATTTTCATGCACTGCATATCATTTGCACTGGATGACTCTAGGAATGTCGATGTAAACTTTACCTCTTCCAGCTTTATATTTTAAGGTTCTATGCTACACAATGTCTTGAAAACCTCTTTTATGTCTTTGCAAAGTCTGGGCTTCATGTTGTATACCCAGTGTGGACTTAGTATTTACTGCTCTCTAACATTTGTGCTTTTCTTTGTCAAAAAGAAACCATGCACGTGCTTTGTTAGAATAACTGCCCGATGGTTCTACTGTGCTGAACATCACTGGTGGCACATGGGTGGTGTTCATGGAGTCAGGGTTGCATAGCCACCTGAGTCTAGTTAGAGTGGAGCCGACACAATAGTAACGAAGGTCCCAGATACCTGGGGTCGGGCCCTGGGCACCTTGCTGGGAAGAGAATGCAGAGTGTTCTCCCAAAGCTGTTGGAAACCAGCTAGTCTAGAGGCTGAGTGGCTTAGGAGGGGAAGCAGAGGTCAGGACAGACCAGCTCTATTCAGCATGAGGCATCTGGGTGCCTCAGAGGCTGTGAGCAGGAAGTCAGGTGAGCGATAAGGAACCACCAGGACATGGGAGACAGTACCAGGCAGGTTAAGATGAATCGACCTACTTAAGTTTGGAGGTTTGTCTCTCTAAACTCCATGTTGAAATTTGATCCCAGCATCGGCGGTGGGGCCTAGTGGAAGATATTTGGGTCATGGAGCCCAACCTATCCTGAACAGACTAAGGCCTTCCGTGGGGGATGTCAGTGAGTTCTCACTCTGTCCGCTCCTGGGAGAGCTGGTTGTTAGAGAGAGCCTGGCAGCTCCCCTCGCCCTCTCTTCTTTTGCTTCCTCTCTCGCCATGTGATTCTCTGCACACGCCGCCTCCCCTTCGCCCCCTGCCACGAGTGGAAGCAGCCTGCAGCCCTCGCCAGATGCAGATTTCCGATCTTGAACTTTCCCAGACGTCAGAATTGTGAGCCAAATAAACTCCTTTTCTTCTGAAATTACTCAGCCTCAGGTAGTCTATTCTTTTACAGCAACATTAAACAGACTAAGACATGACCCTATAGG
>RJWJ010048431.1:0-10451 GCA_004363605.1 Indri indri | reverse complement strand
TAAAAGGAGAAATCAAGACTATTTCAAACAAACAAAAAATGAGAGAATTCATTGCCGTCAGAATTTCCTTGAAAGAAATGTTAAAAGAGAAAGTTATTCAGTCAAGAAGGAACATAATGATGACAAGAAGAATGGATCGAATAGTGACCCTCAAAGAGTATGTCCAAATTTAAACCCCAGTACCTGTGAACATGACTTTATTTGGAAATAAGATCTTTGCTGATACAACTAAGTTAAGGATGTCTAGATGAGATCATCCTAGGTTATGGATGTGACCTATATCCAATGATTCCTGCTCAAAGGAAAAATGAGAAGAAAAATTGAAACAGAATAAAACACAGTGGAGGTCTATTTAAGGACAAAGGTAGAGGTTGGAGTGATGTGTCTACAAGTCAACATACCCCAAGACTTGCTGTCAACTACCAGAACCTAAGAGAGAGGCATGGGATAGATTGTCCCTCAGATCTTCCAGAATAAACCAGCCACTCTGACACCTTGATTCTGGATTTTTTATCTCCAAAACTGTTAGAGAATAAAGGTTCATTTTTATAACCCATCAAGTTTGTATTAATTTGTTACAGCTCCCCTAGGAAACTAAGACAGATCCTGGTACTAGAAATCAGGGTAACAAATATGTATTTATAGGTCTGGAAGTGGTGTTGTGTTAGAATTGGATAATGGGTAGAGACTGGAAGAATTTAGATGCGTGTGATAGGAAATCCTAAACTCTCTTGAAAAGACGATTGGTGGAAAAATGGATGTTAATGGTGACTCTGGTGAGTATTTAGAAAGAAATTAAGGAACTTGTTATTGGAAACTGGAAGAATGGCAGTCCTCGTTATAAAGTGCCATAAACTTGGCTGATATATATTTTTTTTCTACTGTTGGGTACAAAGTGGAAGTTGTAAGAGATCAAATCAAATATTTAGCTGAGTATATATTTGCAGGCAATGTTGAAGCTGACACCTGGAGTCTTCTTGATCCTGATAACAAAATGTGAGGAGAAAGACATAAATTGAGGAAGGAATTGCTGAGCAAAAAGTAGCAACATTCAATAATTTAGGAAGTTCTCATTCTATCCAGATTACAAAGGAAGCTGAAATTTAGGAAATTCACCTTTGGAAAAGCATGCTCTGAAGAGAAGGCCAAAGATGTGGCTAGAAAATCATTTAATGAAGATTTGACAGGCATAAATGTAATTAGCCATCTGTGCACAAGCCAGAAATGCAGATGAATTTATCCAGTAAAAATTTCTAGAGAACCCTTTCCTAATGGCGTGAACCATTATGAATTATACTGGAGACCAAAAACAGTACTGGGAATGTTACATCAGCAGAAACATTGCCAGAAAGGGACATAGAATGGACAAAAATATATCCCTCAGTCAGTTTGTTCCTGACAAGGAGTCATAATGGTCTTTTTACAATTATAGATCAGTTTTGATCATTTCTCCACTCAAAACCATGAAATACTTCAAATTTAATAAAATTTTATATCTGATAGTGCAATTTCATCTTTGTTCTTCAATATTTTCCTATTTGTAGCTATTTCTCTTTTAATATAAATTTTAGAAAGCTCAAGTCAATTTCCACGATACATAAAATTGTATATGATCATCAGAACAGTGGCACTTTCAGCACCTTGGAAAGTTGTTTAGGATAATTTTATGGGGATTGGAAAGATTTTATATATTTCAGACATGGTTTTAAAGAAAATCATTCTGCAATTCTATTTTCTATGACTGAGAAAATATAGACAGTCTTTTATTTCTTTATTATAGCTTTAATAAGTGTATTAGTCCCAAGAAGTAAGTAATGTGACCTTTTCACATACTTTTTCTTCCTGGTAGAAGATAATTTCTATAAAATGAAGTGAAAATAATCAGGATAACTAAGTGTTCATTTTAGGTACCTGTTCATTTTTTATCATTATGGTGCAAGTAAGGGATTATATGAAGATCAGTCTTTTATTTTAATTTAAACGAATTTTACTGGTAAATTGAATTTTGTTATGCTTCATAAGGATATATTTTACAGCAAACTGAAATGCCCACCTTTAAAAGTTGGTATACATCAGGAGAGAAACTTCATTTCATGCAAACTTTTTAATATCCAGAAAGAAATGTAAAATTTACCCTTGCAATCATCTGTGGTTCCACTGCATTAAGAATTCTACTTATCTAAGTCAGTGGAGTAGTTTGCATTAAGAAATGTCCCTCTGTGCTTCTCTATAGTATTATATGTTAATATTTTCAATCCATTCAGCATCTTCAAATGTTTTAAACATAATCACATGCACTTATACTAGGGCTTGGGCATCCTGTTCATACTTTTCAAAACTGCAATCAATTTGATCTATCAGCAAAAATTCTATAAGGTTTTGTCTGGTAGCACACACAGAATCAGAACTATGGATGTTGTATTCTTAGAAATTTGCATTTTCAGCTCTAAATTATTAATCTCTTTCTTCATATTATATGTATAAAGCACTTTAAATGCTTTTAATTTTTCTGGATTTTTAAGTCACTATTTTATTATAAAACCTTTAGCTTTTTTTCATTTAAATGATGATTACCTATTAAAAATTATATTGTCACTTTAATTAAAATTAATATGACATTAAAAATAATTGGATTTAAAAGCATGCAATCTTAATAATTTAAAAATGAAAATTATGCAAAAATACAGCTGATAGTATGTTTACCAAATAATTAGCAAACTCTTCTGCAGAATCTGGTTATTACATAAACAATTCTGACTGTTTTTTTTCCCATTCCCTGGTCAACAAGTGCCAGTCAATTCAGAGCAGCTGATTGTACATTATTGGGGTCAGACACTATTTGTTGCCTAACAAACAATTTGTCTTCCTCAGTTTATTAAATCCAAATTTTGAGGCACAATATGCAGAATTAATACAAGCCTCTTGACTAACCCCAGGAATGAATTATTATTTATCTAACGCAAACATGGTAATGCTATATTCTCTCTTAGTTACTGGTAAGAGTGGAAGTGTGACCTGATGCTGATCCATGAGTCACAGAAATCTGATGAATGGAGTATTGAGAAGGACAGTTATTTCTCAAGAGGAGAGAATGTTTTCTTTTCTTCTTTTTGCCTTAAATGTGGTTTTATGAAGATGTAATGAAGTTTCAAAAGCCATCTTTAGGCCGTGTGGTGACAAAACTAAGGGCGAAAAGATAATACAATTTATTAGAAGGATAATAAGAGCCTGATTATTAACCAATGAATTATTGCATAAAAACTGGAAATATTTATATTTAGATTACTTGTTAGATGAACAAATGAAATGTCCCTTTTGTTTAAGTCTTTGTTCTGGTACTATGCACTCATCCTATTTGATGCAGGTTCTTTTGTAATTTCAAAACTTGGATCCCAAATAAGTAAACATAATTAATAATGACTACTATTTAGGGTAATAATACAAATAATATCTATTATTTATTATATAGCAAGTAATGCAAAATCAAGCTAGAACTTTCTGCTTTGTAACGAATTTTCTGTTACTGTGATCTTTTGCAGTGTATGTACTAGAAATTCCACTTCAGTTAGTGTCCACGCAGACCTTTTAAAAAATTATATATTTCCTTTGTTTTTAGTGTGTGTTCCTGTAACTTTTATTTTTTTATCTAGTATTGTCTTTCTGAACAACTAATAAACCATCTGTACTCTTTATTCCTTTCATAAAACATAATAATAGGTATTAGAAAAATGTTAGAAATGCTACTTACTAAAATACTTAAATACAGTTGAACCTGTGATTCAACATAACTCTGGCCCCATTCTTCCAAGAAACATGTCAGAGTAATGACAAATTACATTCAAAATTTGGAATCAGAAATGTCCACTATTTCTTAAGGAACATAAAAGCCTGTATCCCTAAGCCAAATGTCATGAATGAACTTCACAAAGTTCGAGTGAAATTAGGAAGAATGTATTTATTTATTTTTATTTCCCCATAGGTTAAAGTCATATTTATCAAGATATCAAATTACAGGAAAGAAAAAATGTGGGTCACTTTCCTTATCTGTGAGAAAGTGCAAGAAGTATCAGGTACAGTTCACCCCTAGAACTGTAAGTTTATCTTTTATATAATGTCCCCAAATCTCTCTGCTGTAATATGCAACTCTGAACTTTTGATTTGGTGATCTTACACCTAGAATGTAATAAGCAACCTGCATTCCCTTTGTCCATTTCTCCTGAAAGAATTTGTGCATCTTTCTCTTTAGACTTTTGCCCTCCACAGGTATTACATATTGATATTACAATAATTTCATACATAGAGAAGTCATGAAATGCATTAACTGCAATCAATTATGAACCATACAAAATATTTCAGCTTAAGTTAGTCCTACTAATAATATGTAGTATCTTTGAATTTTTGAACAAATGAAAGACTAATATAATTCATACATTATCTTTGTTATGTGATTGAGCTGTTTTCATACTTATTTCTGATTGTATTATATGTATATTAATATATTTTACCACCTCCATCCACATTAAATACATATTATATGTTTTTACTTTTAACTGTACTTGTGCTGCTACAATAGCTATTGACAGGAAAGGAATTTTGAATATTATATAAAAGTATTTGCATATCATACATAGCATTTTAATTTATACATAACATTGTTATTTTAAGAGCACAGTTTGCGTAATGTGATATGATACTTCAGAAATGATTGGGGGAAATGCCTATGCTTTTGGGGACTACTCAGCATTGTATTTATGGTCAAACAAAAACATTTTCAGGCCTGTTGCTTAGCAACTTGCATGCAAGAAAAATTTGCATCAGCCCTTACAGAATAAGGGCTTACGATATTAAATTCTTTAACAGTATTTGGTAATACATGTTACCAACATTATTGACTTGGTTGGCTTCCTAATTCTATTTTTAATTTTCAGTTTACTTATTAAGTTTTATAAGAAAGCACAATAAGAAAAAATGCACTTAAAATCTGAGAGAGAGAGAGAAAGGTAAGAAAGGAAAAAAAGAACAAAAGAGAGAAAGAAGAGGAGAATGAAAGAGGGAGAAAAAGAGAGGGAGGGAGAGAATTAGAATTTCACCTTCAGATGCAAAAAGCCATTTTACTACCATTTTTGAAAACAAACTCTGGTTGTAATTACCATGAAGGTACTATTTCCCCTCCTTTTTCTGGGGCAAACACTAGTCTTGTGTAATGTGTCCTTAGTGAATTTGATATGGGATAATTCAAACGAAAAAGACCCAGATTCCTACAACTATGAGTGTGTGAATATTGTCTCTCTTACCAGACTTACTCATTCTATGGGGATACCTTGGACAAGCTATGTATTTCTACTTAAATCCCAAGATGAACATCAGTAGCATTGTTTGAGTCTCACAATAAATCACTTTCATTTGTATTTTCTCTTTAAAGGCTTTTAAAAAATCACAGGAGCGTAACCAACCAGAACAAACAGTATTAAGCAATATTGTGAAATCTGATGATTGTTGTTTGCTCATTAATACCAGCAGATTATTTCTTTACATAAAAATAAGATTTATATATTCTATTTCTTTTTATTATCTCTATTACTGTTAATGATACCACTGTGATATTGGCTGTCTAAACTAGAAATCAGTTAATTGCTATTTGCATTCATGTGCTCTTGCTGCTTTTATCTAATAGGTAACCATGTCTTGCCTAATTTTATCTATTTTTTTTCCTCAAATCAAAACCATTTTCAGTCTCAACTGTGTTTGCTTCAGTCCATACATACCACCATTGTCCTTGGCATTGCTTTTAAATTGGTCTTTCTGTTCTAGTTTTTGCTCTGCAAAGTGTAAACATTGCTCACAGTGTGCTCATTCTGCATCAATGATCGTTATCACTCCCTTACTTAAAACCTAGCAAAGATTTTCTATTACCCGTACAGAAAAGTCGGAAACTCTCAGCATGACATAACACATGACCCCACGGGTAGGCTTTGCTGACCACATCTTCATATTCACTTCCTAATTTCTCTCCATTACATGCTACACTAAAACAATATTGAGAGAGTTATAATTTGCTAAATGTGCTGTTTTTATTCATTCTCTCAATTAATTTAGACATATAGTCCTGATGTAATTTTCTTCTCTTCATCCATTGGAAACCAATTAATTTTTGACTCTCAAACTTATCATTGCTTCCCTTGAAAAGCCTCTGCTTAATTCGCCTTTCCAGTGGAAATCCCTCATCAGTGTTAACACTGTGGCTGATAGATATTTTGGTTACTATATCACATTATATTTGTTTTAACAGATCAGCAGCTCTTAAATGATTAGCAGGATTTTTTCTCTAATTTTTTTTTTCCATTGGGGCCTATTCTAGTGTCCTTTAGGCTCTAGAGCTTGATGTTTAACATATATTCAACTGCTCAATAATGTGATGTTGAAAAATGAATTACTTCATTTATTTAATTAATGACTGAATAGTAACACGAATTGTAAAAAGTAAAATTCATGGATACATCTGATCTCTGAAACATGTAACATTTGTTTTTCACTGTAAAGAACAGTTGAATGAGATTTCCTGAATCAAAACCAGGACTTGGCACTTACCTACTTTGCAAAAAAATGTTTATTAGCCACAAATTATGTATCTTATGCAAATTGAAATGGTTTCTACTATTAACCTATTTATATAGTCCCTTAGGCAATGGTTTATCATAGAATAGGGTTGGCCTAATATTAGACATCATAAACCTGTTTTCTAAGATTGCAAATAGAGATACTTAACCTAGTCTTGCAGAAGTCAAACATGTGTCAAGGAACAGGTACAACCAATGTAGTTTACATAATAAACAATACTGAGTAAAATGAAAAAGTACATGGAGGACATTTCAAGGAAGGTATAGGAGGGGTAAAGGCTTGGAGGTAAAAGAGAGAATAACATTTGGAGGGAACCGCAAGTAGCTAGTATGTAGTTAGGCTTTTCCCCATTGCAAAGAAGCCATGGATCCAAATTAATTTATGTGACAGGAGTTATTGTCAGAATATATATAGAAGCAAAGAATTGTTAATTCATTTCTTAAATGCTTATTGAGAACCAGTAAAGCAATAGGCAATGTGCTAAGTTCTAGGGATACAAAATAACAACCTCAAGTTTAGGGACTTTTGTTCTAGTGAGAGAGTTTTATATTTTATAGTCCCACAGATAGCTAATATTGCTGTGACAGAACTGGACAGTGTAAGGTTAGCATATACAATGAAGGAAACTGAAACATAAGAAACTCACCTAGAAGGTGAAAAGCCAGGCTTCATAGAGACCTAAAATTGATTCAGAATTCAATAGCAACCTATTGTGCTGAAATTCTAGGATATGAGAAAAATAAAGAACAAGTAACAGAGTTTAGGGACAAACATAATGAGTTTGAATTGCTTGTAGAGACATCCAAGATAATATACTAGAGGTAGAATGTAGCTGATGTTATTTTTCACCAAGATTTAGATGGCAGAGAATGTGGGGATGGATAAAGATAGAAGCAAAAAAACCTTAAAATTATATTAGCAAATAATATCCCACGAATGGCTTCCATTGTTTCTGTTGAGAATCATTAGTTAGTATTTTTCATGTACTTTTGAAGATGAATATTCTCTTCCTTCTTTTGGTTACTTTTAGAATTGTTTAATTTCTATGCTTATCTTCACAATTTTATCATAATGTGATATTGTGTGTTGCTATTGTGTGTTGTCCTTTCATATATTTGCCTTGCTACAAGTCACAATCCTTGAATCTCTAGAGTTATATTTTAAATAATTTTAAAAACATGGTTATTACCTTTTTAAATATTGCTAATGCCACACTTTTATGGGACTTCCCATTTTATGAGGCTTCAATTATACATAGGTTAGACCTTCCATTTCTATTCTTGTCTGTATTTTTCTATCTTTTTTGTGTGTGTGTTTCGTTTTGGGTATTTTTTATTAACATGATTTATACTTTTCTAATCATATCTTATACTAGTTTTATTCTTCTGTTGAAACCAAATATAGTGCTTTCAATTTTAGTCATTGTGTTTTTCAGATATAGAATATGTTTGATTTTTTTCTTTCATTTCACATTCCTGTAATCTAGTAAATTTCTTATTTTATCTATTATATTCATTTTTTCTCCTATTTTTTAACATTTAATTACTCTTATTTTAAATTTCTTGGCAGGAGGCTCCAATGACCAGATACCCACAGTCTGTTTCTTGTGCATAATTTTGTCTTCATTTTGTGTCATATTCAATGATATTACAGAACTGACTCATACCAACTTTGAAGAGCTGATAGTGAATAGCTCTTCCTAATGCTCCATTCAATGACTTCATGTTGATAGCATTAAATCATTCATAGTAGAAATATTTATATTATAAAAGTCAGCAAAAGCCATAAATCAGGACTCCCCAACTCCCAAAGCCACCATACATGTTCTAATATTTTATCATGTCTAGTAATTATTTTTATTATTGAATGCCAAACATGGTCTATAAAAAGTTGTAGATGTTTGAGATGATGTTGTTATTTTCCTTCATTATTTCCTCTGTGAGGCCAGTACAGTGATGGCTGGTAACTAATCTAACCAGTCTGCCAGCTGACTGAGCAGTGGATTGAAATTTTTGTAAGGTCTGTCTACATCAAGTTACCCAGCTTCTCTGGTAGAGCCCCTAACAATTTCCACTGAAAGTTTCTCCCTGAACTCAGCCTTTTTGCCTCAGCAAACTCAAAGTGCTAAAAGACCTGCTCTATTTATTATTATGGCTGTTTAAACTCACCTTTTTTAGACTCTTACACTTGGCAGCTTCACAATTCATACATATTGGGAGAATGGCTATATTTCAGCCCAAGGCTGTGCCCCTCCCTTCTGACTGGAAGATTTTTTTTTTTATTATTATGCCCATCATCTCAGACATTAATAATTTCTTTGGGTTTGGAACATTCAATATTACCCTACTAGTTATTTGAAGCTATATAATATATTACTGTTAACTACAGCCATCCTACTGTGGTATAGAACACTAGCACTTATCCGTCTTACCTAGCTGTAGTGTTGTATCCTTTAAAAAAATCTCACTAGAATCTTGACCCTCAATTGTCCAACTTTGTTTCTTCAATACCAAGTTTCTTCAATACGAGTCTTGTGATAGCTCCCATAGTTTCTCTGTCCCCAAGTAGTGTTTCCCTGCCCAGATAATACAGAGTGTTTTCACACATTTGTCCTGTGCCCGAAAGAGACAAATATCCTAAGGGAAATAATAGCAGAGAATGTATACTCACTTCTCTGTAGTTTTTTCCTCTCTAGAATCTAGGTGCCTTCACTCATTAATTCATCAGCTCTCTGATGACTTTAAAAAGACTTTTAAAAACTTTTCTTTTTTGCTCTTAATTAGGATTTTTAGTTGTCTTTCATAAATACATTGATTTGCCATAAGACACTTGCTCTTATCTGGAAGATCTACCCTCCTTAGCTAGGAATTGCTTTGTATTAATTTGATGTCTCGGTCTCTTTGTATCTTTAGGACCTAATGTGGCTAGCACATAGAGAGTGACAGACATATATATACTGTATTTCTTATTTATGTAAAAAGTGCCCTTTCACAGTGATGCAAATTACGTAATCTAATGTCTTTCAATATTTCCCAGTGTTTCTTTCTTGACATATGTATCTAAAATATTGTCCGTCCAGATTTTTTCACTTTTATTTATTTTAACAATTGCTATTCTCTTGGCACAATTTGAAATTCTTTATGCTACATTTTTCATAGTACTACTGTAATCTACTGGGTCTTTTGTTGTTCCATATAAATTTTAGGGTTTTTTTCTATTTCTGTGAAGAATGCCATTCTTATTTTGATGGGGACTGCATTGAATCTGTAGATTGCTTTGGGTAGTATGGACATTTTAACAATATTGATTTTTCCAATCCACATGCATGGGATATCTTCCATTTTTTGTCCTCTTCAATTGTTTTATCAATATTTTATAGTTTTATGCTATCCTTTTAAGGTAATTTCAAAGGTTTCAATGAAGCATAAAATATATCCAGTTACTTCTTGAGAATATCCTCTGAAAACCCCAAATATTGTACTTAGGATATTATATCATAATTATTTAATAACATATTATAAACATCAAATTTCTGAGTGAAGTATTAGAATTTCTACATTTCTGCTATATGATTAAATATAAACAACTCATCCCAAATGTCATTATTAATAATCATTTCAATGCATAAGTTTAAATGTTCTTAAAATGTTTTGATCTTATATACTTAAGTAATTTTAATGAAATCAAATGTCTAAAAAACAGCATTTAAAATATATTTCAGTTAGTCTGAGAGTAACATGCTTTATTTGTGATTCTGTAGATTTCTTATTTTAACAGATAAAAGTAGTCCACAGAAATAGTAATTTGAATATAAAATGACTCACTAAGTATGA
>RJWJ010048430.1:0-10600 GCA_004363605.1 Indri indri | reverse complement strand
GTAAGTTGTATGTGTCCAGGAATTTGTCTATTTCTTCTAGCTTTTTACAATTTGTTGGACTGTAGCTGTTCATAATAGTCTCTAATGATTTTTTGTATTGCTCTGGTGTCAGTGGTAACAACTCCTTTTTCATCCCTGATTTTATTTATTTGAGTCTTCTCCCTTTTTTCTTAGTTATTCTAGTTAAAGATTTGTCAATTTTGTTCAAGGTTCAAAAATCCCAACTCTGTTTCATTGATCTTTTTTTCCTAGTCTCTATTTCATTTATTTTGGTTGTGATCTTTCTATTTCTTTCCTTCTGTTTTTGGATTTGTTTTTTTCTTATTTTTCTAGTTCCATGAGTTGCAATAATAGGTTGTTTATGTGAGATCTTTCTATTTTTTAACCTTGGCATTAATTGTTATAACCTTCCTCTTAGTATTGTTTTTACTGTATCCCCTATGTTTTGTATGTTGTGTTTCCATTATCATTTATCTCAAGAGATTTTTAAATTTCCTTTTTCATTTTTTTCATTGACTCATTGGTTGTTTAGGAGCATATTGTTGAATTTCCATGTATTTGTATAGTTTTCTAAGTTCTTTTTGTTATTGATTTCTAGCTTTATTTTGTGGTAGTGAGAAAAAAATACTTGATTTGATCTCAATTTTCAAAAATTTGTTCAGACTTGTTTTGATGCCTACTGTATAATCTATCCAGGAGAATGTATCATGTGATATCATGAGGAGTGTGTATTCTGCAGTTTTGGGGTGGAATGTTCTATGGATGTCTGCTAAGTCCATTTGTTCAAACATGTAGTTTAACTCCACTGTTTATTTGTTGAATTTTTGTCTGGATGATCCATCCATTGCCAAAAGTGGGGTGGCAAAGTCCCCTCCTATTATTGTGTTGGAGTCTATCTCTCTTTAGATCCATTAACTTTGATTTATATATTTAGGTACTCTGATGGTGGGTGCATACAATTGTTATATCCTCTTGACAACCTGACCCCTTTGTCATTGTATAGTGACCTTCTTTGTCTCTTTTTACAACTTTTGATTTAAAGTCTTTTTTATCTGACATAAACACAGTCATCCTATGATATCCATATGGGATTGGTTCCAGGACCCTTTGTGGATACCAAAGTCCATGCATATTCAAGTCCCGCAGTCAGCACTGTGGAACCTACACATGCAGAAAGATGGTCCCCTATGTTTGTGCATTTCACATCCTGTGATTACTGTATTTAAATTTGTGATTGATTGCAGATGTGGAACCTGCATGTACAGAGGAATGACTGTATTTAATGAAGAAAAATCGTATATAAGTGGACCACACAGTTCAAACCCTTGTTGTTCAAGGGTCAACTGTAGAGCTATTCCTGCTCTCTTTGGTTTTAACTTTTATAGATTATCTTTTTATTTCCCTTCACTTCCAGTCTATGCATTTCCTTACAGGTGAAGTGGGTTTTTTGTAAGCAGCATATAGTTATTTCTTGTTCTTTTAAATTTATTCAGTTATGCTATGTCTTTTAATTGGAGAATTTAATCCATTTATGTTTAAGTTATTTAATGATACATTAAGGTCTTAGTACTGCCATTTTGTTATTTGTTTCTGGGATTTTTTTTTTTATATAGTTTCTTTCTTCCTTACTCCCTCTCTTGCTATCTTCCTTTGTGGTCAGGCAATTTTCTCCAGTAGTGTGTTTTGAATCCTTGATTTTATTTTTGGTGTATCTAATAGATTATTGCTTTGTGGTTATCTTGAAGCCCACGAAAACACTTTTACTTGTTCTAACATCTTATTATAACATATTATTTTATGCTGACAGTAATTTACCTATGATGCTAAAGATAGGAAAAGAAACAAAAATTTAAAAAGCTAAAAAGACTCTACGCTTTAACTCCATTGCCCTCCACATTTGGAATTTTTGATGTCCCACACCATTTTATATGTTTTATATTGCCTATCTGTTGACAAGTTATTGTAGTTATTATTATTATTATTATTTTAGAGATGAAATCTCACCCTGCCGCCCAGGTAGGATTGCCGTGGCAGGATCATTGCTCATTGTAGCCTCAAACTCCTGGGCTTAAGTGATCCTCTTGCCTCAGTCTCCCAAGTTCTGGAATTATACATGTGAACCTGTAATAGGTGTGAACCACTGTACCCAGATCAGTTATTATTTTTTAATAATTTTGTCTTTTAGTTTTTATACTAAAGATAAAATTGGTTTACACAATGTTTACAGTATTAGAGTATTCTGAGTTTATCTAGATATCTACTGTTCTCAGTGAGTTTCATACCACCCTGTGTTTTCTTGCTAGACATTAGCATCTTTTTCTTTCAGTTTGAAGAACTCTCTTTAGTATTTTTTATAAGACAGGTCTGATGGTGATAAATTCTCTTAGCTTTTGTTTATCTGGGAAAGTCTTTATTTTGCCTTCATTTCTGAAGGATATCTTTGCTGGGTATAGTAGTCCTGGTTACCATTTTTTCCTTTGGTACTTTGAATATAGCATCCCACTCCTCATTGTACTATTAGATTTCTGCTGAGAAGCCTGTTGGAAGATGAATTGAAACTCCCTTGTGTGTTAATTAGTTCCTTTCTATGGCTTCTTTCAGAATCTTTTCTTTGTCTTTGATCTTCGAATGTTTGCTTATGACCTATCTTAAGGTAGACTTATTTGGTGTGAATCTGGTTGGTGACCTTTGACCTTCCTGTATCTGGATATTTGTACCTTTCTATAGCTTTGGGAAGTTTTTTGTTATTGTCTCTGAATAAGCTTTCTATTCATTTGGCATTCTCAAATTTTTCTTGAACTCCAATAACTTGAATATTTGCTCTTTTGATACTTTCCCATAGGTCCTACACGCTTTCTTTATTCTTATCCATTTTTCTCCTCTGTATATTTTAAATAGCCTGTCTTCAAGGTCACTAGTTCTTTCTTCTGCTTTATCAACTCTGCTGTTCATGGCATCTATTGTATTTTTCATTTGGTGCACTGTGTTTTTCAGCTCCAGGATTTCTGTTTGATTTAAAAATATTATTTGAATCTATCTATTAAGGTTACCTGACAAATTATAAATTCTCTGTATTTTCTTGGGTTTCCTTAAAAAAGCTATTTTTAATTCACTGTCCAAGAGATCACACACCTCCATCACTTTAGGCTTGGTCTCTGGTGCCTTATTTCTCCATTCAGTGAAGTCATGGTTCCCTGAATGCTCTTGATGCTTGTAAGCAGGAAGTGATATCTGTGCACTGAAGGATATGGTGTCTATTCCATTCTTTGTGGTCTGGCTTTGCTTGTGCTTATCCTTCCAAACATTCTAAGTGGGATGGTTATTATAGTCTCTGAACCTGTGGTCACTGCTTCTATTTCGGCACTAGATGGTGCCCTATGCCCAGGTTTGCCATGAGTTTGTGGTTGCTGTGTTGCCACTTTTTCAGAATTAGGCAATACCCTAAGCCCTTCCTGGGACAGTTACAGATACTCTGTCCATGGTCACCGGCACGGGATTATGTACTGTGAGGCAGTGTCTGACATGGGGCCTTATTGTGGTAGGCCTTGTTCCAAGACAATGTCTCCTGTCTACTTCCCTCTCCTTCCCCCAAGCATACAATGTCTCTCTTTGTGCTGTGCTGCCTGGGGTCTGGGGAAGGGATGGAGAAGGCAGTCCTGTGGCCACTATAGCTGCCATAATGCTGGGTCATGCCAGAAGTACAAAGCTGCTGTGACCAGCATAGCACAGGGGTACACCTAAGACTCACACTAATGTGGCCTGCCTGCCACTGAGGCTCAAGGCTGTGGGAGACAGCAGACAGTGATGTAAGCCAGAACACAAGACTGTCCCACCAGGGCCACAGGTGTCCACCTGGTGCTGATGCAGGTCCAGTGACTATGTCAAACCTAGTTTGGTTCTTCCTGGTGCTCGGTTTCACTCTGGGAGACCCAGCACTGAGTTTCAAGGCAAAACTCTGCACTTACTTCCCTCTTCTTCCTCCCAATAGATGGAGTCACTCAGTGTTGCATGCCTGGGGTTGGGAGAGGTAAGGTGAAGGCAGTCTTTTGGCACCAAGGCTGATGTTCAGGTGGGTCGGACCTGAAACCCACAACTTCTGGGACCAGTGCAGCCAAGGACATGCTCCAGCCTATGCTATTGTGGCCTGCCTGCCTGCTGAGATTCACTCATGGCCTGAGGCCACTGTAATGGCCAGCAGTAGTGCAGGCCAGTGCATGATACCATCCTGCTGTGGCCACAAGTTTCAATCTAGTATTGGGGCAAGTCCAGAGTCTCCATTTGCAGGCCCTCCCTGGGGTTAGAGGCCATGGGTATCTGCCTGGTATTGGATTTTACTGTGGCAGGCCAAATTAAATTCCTGCACTCACTTCCCTCTTTTTTGCCCAAGTGTGTATTGTCTGTCTCTGTGCTGTGCTGCTTGGACTTGGGGAAAAGACAAAGTGGGCAGTGTGACTCTGTTCTTCCATTGAACTTTAATGTATCTTCTTATTTTTCTGCTAAAACCATGTACTGTGCCAGGTACTATGATCTCACATCTGGTTTCCTTAGCTCTTACTTTCATGTGCAGAGAATTGTTCAAATTGATGTTTCTATGGGGAGATGATCAATGAAGGGTCCTATTTGGCCATCTTGATCTGCCCCTCCTCAATTCTCCTTCACCTTAAAAATGTCTATCCCTAAACTCTGACCCTTCTTGCTAAAACTTATCTCATCCATACACTCATATTCAAACTCCTGAAACAATTTGGTTATAGCCATGTATATATTTCCTAATGCATCTTTTATTTCTCAACACATTGAAAAATATGTTCCATTCCAGTGATACAGTTTTGAAGGTCATAGATGACTTCCATATTATTAATCCAATGAATGCTTTCCAGGCCTAATTTTACTTGACCTCTTGGTAGCACTTAATACTCTTAGGGATGTCTTCATTACGGTACATTCAATTCCCACATCAGTGTAATGATGATCTAGAATTCCTCCTCTCTCTGGGTATTTGTTCTCCAGATTCTTTATCCTGTAGAACTTTGGTAGCATTTATTGAATTCTAGGTTTGCTAGAGATAAAGTTTTAGCTTCTGTCTGTCTAGAAATGTCCTTGTGTTTCATTATTGTTCTGTTCTGGTAATGTCTTTTTTAGGTTTTGGGGTTAGAATTATGATGGCATTATTAAATGTTTTGAGGAGTGTTTTTCTTCTCTGTATTTTCTGAAAGAGTCAAACTCAAAACTCTGAATTCTCGGTTTCGTACTTTTAACTTTAGGTGAGTTACTTGGAGTTTGCCCACACTTGTCTGATTCAAGAGCTAGGTAGAGATTTGAAAGTGTTCATATAAAGAATTTAGGGCTTCCCTTCTCTGACTCTCTGTTTATCCCCTTTCTCTTCAGCTTCTGAGTAGGTGAAGTGCATGAATGTGTTTTGGTTCTACAAGCCAGTGAGACTGATAGCTTGTAGACCAATTTTAGTCACCCAGTATTTTGCTGCCTGGGGCCTGTCTTCAAGATAAAACCACGAAAATGGAAACTCACCCAGTATCATTCTCTTTTTTCAAGTGTCTTCTATGATCCAGTACCTTCATGTTTTTGGTAATCTTCCAGTGTATATATATTTATATATGAAAGTTCTTCCAAAAGGAGCTTCCCAGCAATTACCCTATTGATATATCTCTACATTCACAAACCTTTCCTTTTGCAGTCTCCAATGCTATTAGTGCCATCCAGTAAGTTTTCATTTCTGCTCTTTTAAATTCTAGAATTTCTATGTTTAGAGTTTTCATTTCTCTGCTGATATTTCCCATCTATTTCCTTACTATTATTCCTCTATCGTACTTCCTCTGTATTCATGGTACCTTCCTTACTATGGATATTTTCCATATATTCTCTTATAATTGTTCCTTTAAATACTTGGATATATTCATAATATCTACTTTAAAGTTCTTATGTGATAATACTACCATCTAGGATTTCATGGGTCTTTTTCTATTGATGGGCTTTTTTTCTCTAATTTTGGAGTACATTTTCTTCTTTTACACATCTAATAATTTTTTATTGTATGCTGAACTTTTCAATGATGCCTTGTGGGGAGTCTGGATTATGCTGTCTTCCTTTAAAAGGCACTGACTTTTAGTTTAGCAGGTAGTTATATTACTGACAGATGTTTTCATTCTGTTAGGCTTAGTATAATTCTTTGCCATTGTGGGTCAATTTCAATTTTAAATTTGGTCTTTGGGCTTGGCCCTTAGTCCAGGGTGGGGGTTCCTTAGTCCAACGGTTTTGAATTTTAGGGGTCAGCACAGAATATCTGAGGTTACAAGAAAGTTCATTCTGTCATGGCTGGGTTGGACTTCAGCTCCACCTGTTCCTGTACCGTACCTGGCATTTATCTTCAGTTCTCAATTCTCCAGCAGCCATACTCTAATAGGCTTCAAGGAGTTTCCTGCTGTGCATGTGGCACCCAACCGACAGCTGTGTACTTACGGAGAAGATTCTTGTACACTTTTGAGATCCTCACTCTCTGTGGATTCCTCCTGTCCTGTACCCTAGTATTTGTCTTTACAAATTTGAGGTGCCAAATTTCGATCTGTGTTTTCTCAGCTTGAAAATAACACCACCTTGCTTGTCCCTCACTACTCTGCATAGTGGGAGGACAGTGTTCTCAGTCAGAAATCCAGGGTGATTATGGGACCTAATTTCTCTTTAGTAAAGTGTCACAATCCTGGATTGCCTCTTCTGTAATGGTGAAAAACTCTTACCTTATATATGTTTTTCAGATTTCTATTTGTTTAATTGTGAGGGCAACTTCAAAGCAGTTACTGTGTCATAGCCAGCGGCAGATGGCACCAGCATCCAGAAGAAGTGTTTTATCACAACTTAACTTTATCTGGAACCTCATTTTGGGGCTGAACATACAAATTTCCTCTATGCTCAGTGTGTGTTCTAAGTTCACCAATGAATCACAGGAATAGTTGTGTTATTAGGAAAAGGGTCAGGAGGGACTGATACTTCTGTTTCTCTTTCATTGGTCCACATGGATATGACAGTTTATTCATTTGACCTATGGGTTTTGTGAAATGAGAACCACATCATGTTTGGAGAGCCCATGCAGTATACCAGAACACATTGAGACATATCTGGATTTAAAATTGGTCTCTGCTACCTAGTAAAAGTATGGCCTTTGTTCAGTTCCCAAATTATTGTGAATACAATCATTATCATCTTAACAGTAATGAAACCTCCTTCTATTGAGCATTTTAACATATGGAAATCTTTGCATAAAAAAATATTTCCTATATTATCTCATCTTAGGTTTATAAAAAACTAATGCAATAATATTGTTAACATTTTACTAGTGATGAAAATTAGGCATTGAAATGTTAAATAACTTAACTATGGTAACAGAGCTTAATTTGGTGGAAAGATTTGACTGATTATGAAAACTAAACTGTAAATCACTATCATTTCTGAGTTTCAGAAAAACCCACTAGAAATTGAAAATGCTCTCTCCTCTCCACAAGAATATGTGAAAATTCAATTGAAGGAACATAGCAGAAGGAGGGGATACTTACCAGTTTCTTCTCTTGATGAGAAATTGAAGTTTTTCAGAATAAGGCCACATAACCACTGAGTTCTGAGGAAGGCCTCATACTTGGCTCTAAAGGGAATGAGCTCAATTTTGAATGGTATCTGCACTGTTAGAGAATCCTGCAATGTATTCGTCAAGTGCAATGTGCTCCAAGGAGCTTCCTTGTTTTTCTGCAGGGTACATGCTGGTGTCAGACTACAGACTGGTGAAGATGGCCGTGCAATCAAAGAACAGTGCCCTGGACTGGGCATTATATGATTTAATACCTATTAACCTTGGTCAATAATTCGTTCTGTGATATGGAGCAAATAAATTCTCCTTTTTTGTGCCTCAATCGCCTTTTATGAAACAAAAGGATTAGATAAGGGATTTCTAATTTCTTTTTCAAGCTCCATGACCTTCTTTATAATCTGGTTTATCTGTTTCTCTTTCTATCAGGGCACAAACATATTAATACACCTCTCTTCTGTGCTGCATGATGACAAAGAGTTTCCCAACCCAGAGCAGTTTGATCCTGGTCACTTTCTCAATGAAAGTGGCAACTTTAAGAAGAGTGATTACCTCATGGTTTTTTCAGCAGGCAAGCAAGCTTTCTTTTTATTTGTACATCAGGGGTTAAGTGAGATGAGGAAGGGCTTTTGTGTGGAGGGTGCTCTGGGCTGGAAAAATTATCATTTATATGAGGACAGAGGCACCAGTCCCCAAGTTCTGGGTGTTTCTCATTGGATTGGCAGCTTTGCACATGATTCTGATTCCTGACCCCCACTGAGGTCCTTAAGAGTTCCTCCTAGAGGTCCGGTTCTAGAAAGGCTTTTCTCATTTATCCCAAGAAGCCAGTTAACTCAATAAACTTCACTGAGGACCTTACACATTGCAATACCATGCTCAGATCCAGGGATCCAAATGTGAACAAGAAACAGATCTTCCCTCTGAGAGAGAGGAAAACAAATTAACAGGCAATGAGACTCCAGTGTGACAAATGCTATGCTCAGGGCCTCTGTGTGAGCCCAGAGAGAGGAGCTCCTGACTCTGGTCTTTTTTCCAGGGGGCAGGGCTAGAGAGGTTGGAGACCAAGGGAAATTTTCTTTCGGGAAGTAATATTTGAGTCTCTTCCCTTCATTTGTAAGGGTCCTGGAAAGAAACAGGTGGGCATGCTCAAAAAGTTATAATTAAAGTGAGTTTAATGAAGAGACTGTTTTCAGAGGTGTGGGCAGGATAAGGAAGAAACGAAGCATTGTAAAGTACTCAGGACTAACATCAGCAGGGAGATGTTACCATCCTAGGTAAGAAGGAACAAGGGAAGGAGGGTGTTACTGGAACCTGAACAAACCTTTAGCCAGGAAAGAGTGGGTGAAGGAGAACCATCTATACCGATAGGAACACAACCACTGCCCAAACTGAGGCCTGGTGGGATGGGATTGAGGAAACAGGCACTCCAACCTTCTCAACAGCTAATCCTTTGAATTTACTCAGAACACAGAAGGGAACTAACTTCTGGGTTAATGTTGTCCATAGAAGTCTGTTCCCTGGTAACAGTTAGGCATAAAGGCAAGCAAATACAGAGTGGATCTGGAAAGAGGAAGAAATGGAGAATTTTCAGCACATTCCAGGGAAGAAGGAAGAAGAAGATTAGAGGCTAAAGGACCTTTCCCACAGAAATAACTGAAGCAGAGAGAGAAATAAGAGATTTGCTTCTGATTATTTACGAAAATAAATATCGAGCAACCCTTGGTTTTTCGATGCCAAGATTATGTCCCATGCCCAGGGATAATCTCAACAATAGCCACTGCTGCACTGCTCCTTGTCTTCCTTCCTGTATTTTGGAGTCCCCTATTGCATAATGAGACTGACTCAAATTCCTGTTCATTTCACATGGCTTGCGTGCCTGGCTTTTTTCTTGACACTGTGGGTATTATAAGGTCTAAAGGCTTACCTTAAAAGTTTATATTCCAGTCTGTGAGAAAGATGAATAATTTAAATCTCATGTGAAATGTACTGTAGTAGAAGCATTAATAATGAGTGTTGTGGAAAACAGATAAGAGTGTGAACTGTATGCCCTGAGCACCTCAAAGAAGTTTGTGTAGAATAAATGAAGTCTGAACTGAATCTGCAAGGATGTATATAGGATATTGGCAGGCAGAGCAGAGGGGAAGATCATTCCAGACAGAAGAAGATCTGGAGCCTGAGATAAACACTGAAGTTGCGAATTTGTTTGGGGAGTGGTGTAGTTAGTAATGGCTGGGCTGTGGGGAACTGGATGGAAGGAATGGAAAGAAATGAGGCTCTGAGAATTGCTTGTGGCCAGCTTGTGGCATTCCTTTTCCATACCTGGTAATGTTAAGCTCTTGAAAATTTTTAAAGCAGGTATGTGAAAAGATTAAGATTATAATTTAGAATACAGACAACGAGAAATAAATCTATTGAGTACAGGTGACACATAGAAGGAAAAGTAGATACAGTGTTATGTATTGTTCCAGTTGCGACAGGTGTGTGTGTGTGTGTGTGTGTGTGTGTGTGTGTGTGTGTGTAGAAAGGTGACAAGGGCAAGCCTCAGCATAACAGTTCTAGCACATACAGAAAAGATTTTTTCATACAGTATGCACATAGAAATAAGTGTTGAGGAAATGAAGGAAATCAGGTTTGGGTATAAATAGAAGAAGCCATAGGTTAATTAGTCATTCAGTAATACATTTCTTCATTCCATATATATTTAAACCTCCCTGTGTGCTAACTCAGAAATAGAATTAAATGAAAAATTAATTCATATGTCATTTTTAGGAAAAAGAGTTTGTGTTGGAGTGGGTCTGGCCCGCATGGAGCTGTTTTTAATCCTGACCAGCATTTTTCAGAATTTTACCTTGAAACCTCTTGTTGATCCAAAGGACATTGACACCACCCCAATTGACAATGGTTTAGGCTCTGTACCACCCTTCTATGAGCTCTGTTTCATTCCATTCTGAAGAAAGTGTAACCTACCAAATTTCAGAGCAAGACCCTCCAGCCTCATCTGAACAAACG
>RJWJ010048429.1:0-10598 GCA_004363605.1 Indri indri | reverse complement strand
CTAGCCAGGGCAACACAGTGAGACTCTGTCTCAAAAAAAAAAAAAGAAAAAAGAAAAAAGAATGAAGATACTTATTTTAGCATTTTTTGTAATAGGAAAAATTATAAGAATTAATTTATCTATAAATAATATATAAAAATAATATGTGTATATATATTCTATAAATAGAGAAATGGCTAAATATATTTTATATATTATCTATTTAATATATTAAATGTATTATAGTATCCATATAATTAAACTATATGTGGTCAAGCCTATTCAAAAAGCAGTGCAAAGTATGATTTATAGCACCTTCCCACTTTTTTATACAAAAATTATTGAATGGGGCTTTTCATGTGGCTTAGAATTGGCCACTAAGGCTATAAACTGGACAAAGGGGCATCAAGTATCCTATTGTAAGAAAGCTTAACATTTGTGGGCTGACAACCGTACTGGAGCTTACAAACAACTGGGCTAATTAGCTCTTCCCCCTCCACTCATTATCCCAGTACATCCTCCTTCTTCCAACCCCAGTCATCACCCCAGGGCTCCCCAGCAGTCCTGTAAACAGAAGCCCCCAAGTAGGTAAGGTAGGGAAAAAATATTTGGAGTCAGATGTTCTTGGCTTGTGTGGAAGACTTGCGAATTCTCCATTGACTTCCCATGAAAAAAGGAAGTGGGAAACTTGCCTCCCTCCACAAATCAAGGAAGGGAGAGTAGGTCATGATAATTGCTTATAGACGTTGAGGGTGCTTAGACTGAGACTGGCATCTTTTCCTCAAAGGAATTTTTGGGATTTCAGCCTAAGTAGTTGATTCATCAACTATGACCCTGCATGAACAGGTGAAGACAGAACTGGAGACATATGGCAGGTAGATGAGATCTGACCACTGGGCATGAAGAGACCCCAATGGCAAGAGCACAGAGGCTGAAAGGGTTGGAGAAGCTAGACACAAAAGTGTAGAGACACACCCCACTCTGGGGAGTTTTGCAGAAGGATGGCTTCAAAGCTTCTGCTCCCCTCCCAATGCATTCCCTTCTCTCTGGAAAAGACCCCACAGAACTTACTCTTGAGCCTAAGTGAGAGGAAATATTTGGGCCTTTACTATATAGAGGGCAGCCAGGGCAAGGGAGAAGCAGCAACAGCCACTAGAGGCCCACAGCAGTGGGAAGTTAATAAGGAAAGATCCTCTCTCATACTCCCTTTCGACCCCCAACACCAGAGAAATAAGACCTTGAGTAAGGTAGATGAGATAAGCCAGACTCCCTTCCTTAAACTTGTCCTTTAATAACAAGTGTTAGAAATTCTGTAGCATCAGCACAAGACATTATGAGAATCTGCTCCCCAGGAAGGAAAGGAGATTTGACATAGCACAATAACATAGAAAAATGAAACTGCCCTATGAATTTGAAACTGTTAATCAACATGTGATATACACATGTACATATTGTACGTATGTTTGTATATATATATACACATATATTCCTGTTAGTCTATATGTTTATATTTTCTCTAGGGAATTTGGAAGGGTCTGCACTCCATTATTAACAGTAGGTACAAACTGGCATAAATCAAGATGGAATTTATAATGACCAATAACTTTTAATTTGAGAAATAAAAAGATTTCCTTTATAAACAATAAGATGTACATGCTGTAAGTTCCAGCCAGATAAGAGGATGTCCACAAATTTCATAAAGGTGAAAAGGGCTTCACCAGTTGATGAGAATAAAGATTTCTTATTTGCAACCCACAAACCTCAATGCTCTCAGCCTCCACTGGATTGACCAGCAAGCTTTAGTCTTTTGCTTAATGAATTCCTAGGAGTATGACCCTGTCTGTGGTCATTTTAAATGTAGGACTCTCTGAGGACTGGTCGCCAGGGGCAAGAGATGGGTTGAAGTTTGCCCCCTCGAGGTAATCAGAGTGGTGGTCTCTGGCCCCAGCGTGTCAGCGTTGGTGCCTCTTAACTTCCTGCTTTGTTGATGGCTTTCACTCTTCTGCATGAAGCAATGTCAACTTCCTCCCCTCTCATGGGTTCCTGCACCAACTCTGCTGATTTCAGGACAGTTTCCTGCAGTTCTTTTCACACTAACTATAGGAAATCTCCTAGTTCTGGTGATTCACTGTTTAAAAGGGAGTTCGCACAGTACAACAGTTTGCTCTCCTGGGACACCGTTCTTGCAACTCTCAGTGGCTAGTTCAGGGGATGGCTGGGTCCAGTTCCTCATTCTCCCTGAAGCTGGTGCTATCTTCCATATCCAGGCCCTGCTGTGCAGTTTGGCTCATTCTACTCCACTCCTTTTCACTCAAGGTGGTGTTTTGCTCGAGGCTGTCACTGTCCTCCGTCCACTCCAGATTCCTCTGGGGACTCACAGGTTACTGGCTATATATATCACTTACCTCCAGTTGTAAACAGAGTTCAAGCTATTTCTCATAGGACTTCTAAGTCCATGCACATCAAGGGGTATGACTGGGCATCTGTTCTTCATGTTTCTCAATATTTCATAACAGCAAAGTTAATCAAGAGGCAAATGTGACTAGACTATAGGGGTGGGGGTGCTCGACTCCATTTGACCACGTAAGGCAGCAGCTACTCAACCCAAGTGCTATGAAGGGTAGTGACTTGCCTTTCAGAGCAATCCTTGGATAATTCTGGGAGTAGAAATTCTCTCTCTCTCTCTCCCTGTAAAAGCTGTATAAGTAAAGTTACCAAAACCTGGTTTGAAAGCAACTAGGAAAAATAACAATGATGTATCTTTGATAAAGATTTAGGAGAATAATATTTGGTGTTTCTAAGGCTTAATTGTAGTGGGCATTCTTATATACTGCTGGTGAGAGTTTGAATGGGTACAGTCTTTCTGCAAAGCAATTTTGTGGTACTTATTCATGAAGAATCACTTCTAGGAATCCATCCTATGGAAAATAATCTGAGAGGTAATCAAAGATATAAGGATGTGTAAGGATGTTCAATGCTGTATTACTGACCACAGGAAATATTGGAAACAACTTAATTGTCCAAAAATATGACTTATGTGTTAAATGTAACATTGCCAAATCTTTAAAAATCACGATTCCCAAAATAGTTGTATGATGTGGCAACAGGTTTATTCTGTAATGTTAAGTGACAAAAACTGCATATACAATATTAATCTACTTTTGTTACGTTTATCCCTTATGTCTCTAGAAGTAAACATTTTCTTTCCAAATGCTTTAAAATGAACATAATTATTTTTATAATCAGAAAAACAAGGTAATTAACAGAATTTAATTTGTCAACAATTTGCTCGGGGGTTTCTGGTTTGGGGGTAAAAGCCTTTCACGTGAGGCATGTAAGGTGGACTTTTTTTTAAAAGGTCTTAGAAATGGAATGGAAAGACAAGAACTGGAAGCCAGCTTACTCACTCCCCCAACAGATGCACAGTTTTAACAGTTTTCATTGTTTCATGTTCTCTTTAAGCCCTTGCCCAAGAACATTTTTTTAAGTTGTACATTGATCCAAAAGGAGTAATGGTCTGAATTAGTGGAAAAGAGAGAAACTCCTCCATTTCAGCCCATCACTCTCTTCAGCTGTGCAGTGGTTAGACTTCCCCATGTGACAAGAGAAAAACAGTTAAATTTAACATTCAGTCCCAGTGGTGAACTAGGCAATTGCTGGTGGGGTGTAAAATGAGAAGCAATTTGCAATATGTATTGGGAGCCTAAAATTGGTCATGCTCGTTAACCTAAAATTCCACTTCTGGAAAACACAGACAAAGATCCAAGATGGGCATGACAGCCTAAAGTGAACAATGCCATGTCAGACACAACCTAAGTATCTATATATCATGGAATGGTTAAGTAAACTGTGTATGGGACATGTAAAATATGATAAAATGTCAAACCTTTTGAAGGTTTAATAAGTGTCAGAGAGAGCCATACCCTTGGGCCATCATTCTTCTCTTCTCAGCCCCATTTTGCTTTGTAACTGTTAATGGAGATAGGCCCAGACCGAGGGTCGTAATGGTAACCAAATAGCTGTGAAGATATAATTAGTTTTTGAATTTTCTCTAAATGTTATGTAACATGTGGGAAAGGAAATCATTCTAGAGAGAGGGAGAGAAGAAATCTCTCTTCTAAGATTTTCTTAGGAGAAATCTCATGCCCTTTTTGGTTCTGATAGCCAGGGCCAGCAGAGGTTCCAAAATTAGTCATGGTACCAATAATTTCTGAGACTTTTTGTATTAATACCATACAGTTGAGAGTGGGTGGGGCATTTATCAGGCCAAATACAAAAGTCTGGCTCAAAACCTTCAGATTTTTTCTCTAGAATCATGACTTTTTGTTTGTTTGTTTGTTTTTTGAGACAGAGTCTCACTCTCTTGCCTGGGCTAGAGTGCTGTGGCGTCATCCTAGCTCACAGCAACCTCAAACTCCTGGGCTCAAGGGATCCTACTGCCTCAGCCTCCCAAGCAGCTGGGACTACAGGCATGTGCCACCATGCCCGGCTAACTTTTTTCTATATATTTTTAGTTGTCCAGATAATTTCTTTCTATTTTTAGTAGAGACAGGGTCTCGCTCTTGCTCAGGCTGGTTTCGAACTCCTGAGCTCAAACAATCCGGCCGCCTCGGCCTCCCAGAGTGCTAGGATTAAATGCTAGAAGGAACTTTAGAAATCTTACTCGTAAAGAAACCAAGGCATAGAGAGATTAAATGAGGATTTGGATCATAATTCTGAAAGACACAATTTTGAACATCATAATCCTGAATGTTGAAATTCCCCAAAATCAAAATCCTTGAAGTCTAAAATCCTGAAAATCACGATCACAGGCTAGTTGCATCATGTGAGGCCGGCTCTTATGGACTGTTTCCATGCAACTGCCCATAATCTATCCCTGTAATACACTTTCTTCATATGTTCAATTTTCTTTTTAGCTTTTTCTTTTCTTTTTGTTTTTTTCCCACTATTTGAAATTGTCGGCCTTGTTTTTTACAATTCGCTATGCTATGTATTTCATGTTTGTATCATTTACAATATTGGAGGTATAAATTGTATAAAGACTTTTAGAAAGTTTTAATTTGCTTTATGCATTTTTTGTAAATTTGACTCTAGGAAAATGCATTATCATAACATTGATTTTGTGTGTAAGCACTGTGCATATATACATAAAAATATTAAAACTTCCTCAATAAATGAAGAGATGTCCTTTTTGTACATCTGCATTTGTAAAACATAAAATTCCTCAAGATCTTAGCTCTTTTGGGTGACTGTATATGTGGTGGCGACCCATCCTGGTTTTTGATCGATCTCATCAAAAGACTCAGGTTGTTTGTCAAGGTATTTCAGATGACCTCAGTTATAAAAAGCTGGGTGCACACAATTACCCGTAGTAGTATGAGTTTGTTTATTTCCCTTTCTGACATATTTCTTTATCAATATAGTTCATCTGCTCATAACTGTTTTATCCATGTGACTGTCAGGATACTAGAGTGCTTATGCTTGTGAAATATACATATTATAATTGCCTATTTTATTGTATGAAGTGTCCTATGAAGTGTTCTGTCATGTTTTTATGTTTCTCAAATAAATCCCCTTGTAAAAATGTAAATAAATGTCTTTTAAAGAATTTTAAAATTATTTTTTCCAGAATTATATTTTCAAGATTTTAATTTTTGGAGGAGTTCAGCATTACAGCATTTGGAATTGTGTCTTTCAGGATTATGATCAGCTTCCATTAGAGGATTAGCTTGGGGTCAGAGAAACCCAGTGGCAGTCTCCAAAGCTCAGGTCTGTCTATGAGTTTTTGCAAATATCACTTTTTAAAAACTTTATCATAATAAATTTGAGCAAACCTGATATGAAATATTGAGAAAGATAATGTAATTCATTATCATATAATTTGTGCATTCATTTATAAGATTCAAAAGAGAAGGAAAAGCAAAGGACAAGTTCTAAAGACAAAAACATTTGGAAAGTTTATAAATTTGTTGAGGAGAAGGCCCCTAAGATGACACAGAGGGCTTGGCAAGTAAAGAATGAAAAATTAAGCTCGGCTATTGCAAGGCACTGACTCCGATGACCTATCATTCATAGTTTTTGTGTTGATTTTCCAGTAGTTGAAGTAAGTTTCTGCTGATGCATCTATCGTATTCTGAAAATATGCTTAGGATCAAGAGATCATATTTGCAAGATGGCTGCCTATATCAGTGTGGCAGAGTGATGGCCCACTGCATATAGCTCATCCCCAAATAGTTGGAGATCCAATTTCAGCTTTAGGAGAATAAAAGCCTCCAGGTCACCACCTTAGATGCAAGGAGGGACCTTCTGAAATCATTTCTCCAGATACTTGCCCACCACTGGGAGGTTGGTTAATTTGGAGTGGAGGCAGGTGGGAGTGCTCCATGGGGCTAGCTTCATGAATGGCAGACTGAGGTATCTATAGCCTAGTGGCTAGAGTGTGGCAGGAGCAGCTAGCATGTCCTGATAGCTGATCCTTCTGGAAACTGGCATAATTGGTGCTTTTCAGAACACAAGGCTGCCCTACCCTTCTAAGTTTTTGCAGAGAAGAGATTGGGTCTTGCGAGGAAGGCCCAAACTAAAAGTCAGGAACATGTCATCTTATTCAACTGTTTCCAGTGTGTAGCACAGAGTCATGCATACAGTGAATACTTAGTGATGATGCATAAAATTCAAAGAGTTACTGTATATCATCATTCTAAGATGTATTTTTTTCTCTACATCTCACATTTCTAAAATTGGGATGCATGTTAACATTAGTCTCTCTTTTTGAATAATTTATATTATTGGATCCATGCTGGATTTATTTGTAGTTAATGTCTTTAAAAAGATCATATTCTAATTCTGTATCAGAAAAATGTTATTTTGTTCATAGAAAGGCATAGAAATAGAGAAATAATGTGTAGTAACAAAAAGATTTGTCATTGGAAGAATATCTACAATTCCATATTTCCTTACATATTAACATTCAAGTGCTCTTCAGAATGTAAGAAAGGGAGTAAACCATGAGTAGATGTTCCTGTCACATTTTGTTACTGAGACACATACTAAGGATTGCCTAATACAAGCTGTATTAGTTTCCTATGGCTGCCTTAACAAATTACCACAAACTTGGTACCTTAAACCAACAGAAATTTATTCTCTCTTAGTTTTGGAGACCAAAAGTTCGACATCAGCTTCACTGGGTCAAAATCAAGATGTAAGTAAGGCCATGCTCCCGCTGGAGGTTTTAAGGGAGAATCAATTCCTTGCCTCTTCCTGCTTCTGTGGCTGTTGGTATTCCTTTGGTCATGGCTGCATCGCTTTACATAATCTCTACTTCTTTACATTTTTATTTTTTGAAGAGTTTGTGAGGTTTTTCTATTTCAATAGATTTAGGGGATACAGAGTGTATTTTGTTACATGGATAACTTGTGTAATGGTGAAGTTAGGGGTTTTAGTGTACCTGTCACCAGAATAGTGTGCCTTGTACCAACTAGGTAAATTTATATCCCTCACCCTCCTGCCACCCAGTTTCCTTCTTAGTTTTCTATGTCCATTACACCTGTGGTCCCCAATCCCTGGGCCAGTCCATGGCCTGTTAGGAACTGGGCCTCACAGCAGGAGGTGAGTTAACAAAGCTTCATATGTATTTACAGCCACTCCCCATTACTCACATCACTGCATAAGCTCTGCCTCCTGTCATAGGAGTGAAAACCCTACTGTAAACTGCACATGCAAGGGATCTAGGTTGCACACTCCTTATAAGAATCTAATGCCTGATGATCTGAGGTGGAGCTGAGGTGGTTAGGCTAGTGCTGAGGAGTGACTGCAAATACAGATTATCATTAGCAGAGAGTTTACTGCTTGAATCATTCCCAAACCATCCCCTCCCCCAACCCCAGTCCATGGTAAAATTGTCTTCCATGAAACCAGTCCCTGGTGCCAAAAAGGTTTGGGACCGCTGTATTACACCACTTTATGACCATATATACCCATTGTTTAGTTCCTGATTATAAGTGAGAACATGTATATCTGTTTTTCCATTCCTGAGATACTTCACTTAGGAAAATATTTTCCAGTTCCATCCAAGTTGCTACAAAAGACATTATTTTATTCATTTTTTTTATGGCTGAGTAGTACTCCGTGGTGTATGTGTGTGTGTGTGTGTGTGTGTATCACATTTCCTTTATCCATTTATCAGTTGATGGGTACTTAGGTTGATTCCATATCCTTACAATTGTGAATTATGCTGCAATAAACATTCAGGTGTAGGTGTCTTTTTTAAAAAATGACTTCTTTTCCTTTTGGTAGATACTCAGTAGTGGGATTACTGGGTCAAATGGTAGGTCTACTTTCAGTTCTTTGAGGAATCTCCATAGTGTTTTCTATAATGGTTATACTAGTTTACATTCTCACCAAGCATTCCCTTTTCATTGCATCTGTACCAACATCTATTGTTTTTTGACTTTTTAATAATGGCCATTCTGATGGGGGTAAGGTGGTATCTGACTGTGGTTTTAATTTGAATTTCCCTGAGAATTAGTGATAAGCATATTGTCATATGTTTTTGGCCATTTGTCTATCTTCTTTTGAAAAAAAAACTGTTCGTGCCTTTTGCCCACTTTTGATGGGGTTATTTGTTTTCTTCTTGCTGATTTGTTTGAGTTCTTTGTAGATTCTGCATATTCTTTGTTGGATGTATAGTTTGTGAATATTTTCTCCCATTCTGTAGGTTGTCTATTTACTCTTTTGATTATTTCCTTTGATGTGCAGAAACTTATCAGTTTAATTAAGTCCCATTTAGTTATTTTTGTTGCTGTATTTGCTTTTGGTGTCTTAGTCATAAATTCTTTGCCTGGGTCAATGTAAGAGTTTTTGCTATGTTATCTTCTAGAATTTTTATGGTTTCAGGTCTTACATTTAAATATTTAGTCAAGTTTTATATATAGTGAGAGACAGGGATCCAGTTTCCTTCTTCTGCATGTGGCTATCCAATTTTTCCAGCACCATTTATTGAATATGACATCATTTCCCCAGTATACATTTTTATCTGCTTTATCAAAAATCAGTTGATCTTAGCTGTATGGCTTTATTTCTGGGTTCTCCATTCTATTCCACTAGTCTATGTTGTCTACCTTCATACCAGTATCAAGCTGCTTTGGTTACTATAGCCTTGTAGTATAATTTGAAATCAGGACATGAAATTCCTCTAGATTCATTTTGTTCTTTTTGTTTTGGATTGCTTTGGCTATTCAGGCTCTTTTTTGCCTCCATATGAAATTTAGGATGGTTTCTTCTAGATCTGTGAAAAATGATGTGGGTATTTTGATGGAAATTGTGTTGAATCTATAAATCACTTTGGGTAGTACAGACATTTTAATAATGTTGATTATTCCAATCCATAAGCATGGGATATTCTTCCATTTGTTTGTGTCATCTTTGATTTCTTTCATCAGTGTTTTCTAGTTCTCCTTGTAGAGATCTTTCACCTCCTTGAGTAAGTATATTCCTGAGTATTTTATTTTCTTTGAAGCTATTATAAATGGTATTGAGTTCTTGATTCGACTCTCAGCTTGACTGTTACTAGCATATGCAAATTTTACTGATTTGTGTACATTGATTTTATAACCTGAGACTTTACTAAATTTGTTTATCAATTCTAGGAGTCTTTTGGTAGAGTTTTTAGGATTTTCTAGACATATAATCATATCATCAGCAAACAGGAATAGTATGACCTTCTCTTTCCTTATTTGGATTCCCTTTATTTCTTTGTCTTGCCTGATTACTCTGGCTAGGACTTCCAGTACTATGTTGGATAGAAGTGGTGACAGTGAACATCCTTGTCTTTTCCTGTTCTTTAGGGGAATGCTTTCAACTTTCCCCCATTCAGTATGATGTTGGCTATGGGTTTGTTATGTACAGCTTTTATTATTTTGAGATATGTTCCTTCTATGCCTAGTTTGTTGAGGGTTTTCATCATGAAGAAGTGCTGGATTTTATCAAAAGCTTTTTCTGTGTCTATTGAGATAATCATATGGTTTTTGTTTTTAATTCTGTTTATGTGAATCACATTTATCAATTTGTGCAATTCTGACTTCACATCCTCTTTTCCTCTACTATGCATTGAAACTCCTTCTCCCTTTTTCTTATAATAACACTTGTGATGGCATTTAGGGCCCACCCAGATAATCAAGGATAATCTCCCTATCTCAACGTCATTAACTTAATCATATTCACAAAGACCCTTTTTCCAAATAAGGTAACATTTACAGTTTCCAGGGATTAGGATCTCATATCTTTGGGGCCACCACTTAGTCCACTACACATGCCAAACAATTTGACTAGGGTCATAGAAACCTCCAAATTTATAAGAATAAGCAAAAGGAAGATTAGTGTGAAAAATTTATGTTGGTATGTTCTTTATGCTCCCTTCTGAGAAAATCAAGAAAAGGTCAGCATTGAAACCATAGAATGGGTATCAGAGGCTTGGGAGAAAATCACAGCAATAATAGAGAAGAGCTTGTTTAAGAAATGTTCTTAATAATCCAGAGGACATAATTAAGTGGTAAATCACTAGATATTGATGTTTCAAAGTGGAAAATTAGAGATCATAAGGACTGAACATGAAGAAACTTTTT
>RJWJ010048428.1:0-10582 GCA_004363605.1 Indri indri | reverse complement strand
AGGGTTCAAGGATTCAAGACTAACTGGAAGGATTTATGGTTTATGAAAAAACAAAAGCAGAGATTGCCTGAACTCACACTAAGGAAAGAGATACAGCTACATAGATACTGTGGGGTCATATTTACATATAGATTGCACCATAAACTTAGTCACAATTTAAATAACTTCAAGTGATCAACATGATGCTATGATATAATTTTTAATCCATTACTCATGAGGAAAATGGTGGGATTTTTCTGTGAGATGTGGGTAAGGACGGTGTGTTTTTAAAAGTGTTTTGTAGACCTGAGATTGTGGTTAGGCAAGGCAAAGGGCTATACAGTAAAATGTTTGGGAAACCCTGGATTAAACTGAGTGAAATGCATTTCTTTATTGTAAGACTTCTCTTTGTTCATTACAAATCTGTGGACTTGTCTACTAGCCCCCTTTGTCAAGGGTCATCTTTAAAAATTAGTGTCTCCGGACAGATTCTAGGAAACACCGGGTTATATGACTCCCTGGTTCTTACAGCCAACAGCCTCGTGAAAGGGAGACACAAATGCCACTCAGTGTTTGTGCAGCAGGATGACAGATGCTGTCCAAACTCTGCAAGCAGCTGGCACACATAATAAAACACTGAAAGTTAAAAAAATTATACGTACCACTCACAAAATACTCAGCTATTCAGAAAACACATAATGGAGAAAAGAAAACTGCTATTGTGTGTCTTCAAGAATCAAAATAAAAACTAATCTGACTTTATTTGTAGTCTACAAATTACGGAAAGAAGTTGTACTACCACAGGGGGAAAAAGCCTCCTTTTTAATAAATAGCAAATCTCATTACAGGAGAAAATTAACACTGTGACCTTACAAATTCTACTGCACTGTACTCAAGAAATCAGACCTGGTAACACAGAGACGGTCCGTCCTCAGAACAGGCAAACAGCACCACTTCACCCCCTAGAACAGGAGCTTTGGGGGAGTCCAAGGAGGCCGGAGTGGAGGCCAAGAGGGGAGTAAACAGGAACATCTTATATTCTCCTTCTTTTTTTCTCTCTTTACTATTTTTTTTCCCCCTCTTTATAGGCAATGATTTGGAAAACTCAGAATCCTGGTCAATGAAAGTTGAAAACAAGGGATCATTACATGACAAATTTAGTAAATAAAATCATGAGAAGACAGCTTTATTGAAGGCAGAATTACTGCAGATTCAATTTAGAGGAGAATTTAGGTTGAATTTAGAGGAAAAAAAGTGCAGACCTCATTTTTCCAGGAAATGAGAGTATTAGTTCCAGCTTGAAATAGGCAGATAACTTCATTTTGCAGAGCCCCTATTCTCTTCTCTAATAGTATAACATTGACGCATAGCAGGAATTCAACAACTGGTATGCCTTAAATATGAAATATTTTACTGTATGCTAGAAAGGCTATTTCCTTTAAAGGATACTTAGCAATGATACAAAGCAATGATTAGAACCATACTCAAAGCTGAAATGCTCTAGAAAGATTCCTTTAAGGTAAGGCCAGAAGAAAATCACCTTTATCACCACTGCTCTTTAACATTGTTCTAGAAATTATAGCCAATGCAATAAGACACGTAAGAAAAATAGCTTTAAAAAAAGAGAAAATGCTTATTGTCAGGAGACTTTGTAATTGTCTACCTAGAAATCCCAAGATAACTAAAATTAGAAATTATAACTGAAAAAAGAACTCAGCGATTTGTAAGATGTAACCAAATAAATGTGAAAGAATTTTTAACCTCCTCATTAATGGCAATACTTAGCAGGGCAAAGATCCACTGTATGTATGTGTGTACATATGTGTGTATGTAGATGCAATCATGTGTATGTATATAGGTACACATATATATATAAAACATATATCTAGAAATAAACTCAGCAAAAAATATAGGAACCTATTCAAGGAAAAAAAAACCAGACAAATAAGAAAATAATAAAAGATTCATAAATATAAACAACTGGAGAAGCTTGGAGAAACTTGTAATGCTTCTGGATGGCAAAACCCATTAGGGTTGCAAATGTCATTTTTATCCCCAATTAACTATAGGTTCAATAAAAGTCCAATAACTTTCTAATGGATTTTTTTTCTATATCAATAAGGTGATTCTAAAGATAATCTGAAAAATTAAATGGGTGGAAGAGACAATAATTTATTTTGAAGATGAGTAATGAGGAAGCCTTAAAATATTATAAACTTAAAGTGATTAAAGTACAACATATCTAAATAAAAGCAACGGCTCACTCACGGACCAAAAATATATGGAAACTTAAAATGAAAGCAGTGACAACATAAAATAATGAGAAAAGGATTATTTAATAAATAGCACTGAGAGCATGATTAGCTACTTAAATAAAACCTTATCTGATATAGTCTAAAATAAACTTAATTAGAGTAACAAGTTATAGAGTTTACAACATAAAAACTATAATATTTTCTTTATCTCCAGTTAGGAGAAACTTTCTAGGCATGAAAACAACGCAAGGATTTACAAATATAATAATCAATACTTTTAGAATCAGAAAAAGTTAAATGTATAACTTAAAAAATGAGAATGCTGCAAATAAAAACTTGTATGTTGAAACTAATGTTATTTTCAGAATCAAACTTATAGCCATAAATTCTTTTATTATTAATTAAGAAAAAAGTAAAGACACTAAGCATTCAGAAAAGGATGTTAGAGAAAAATTCAAGAAAAAAAATATGGGAAAATAGTAGAAAGGAAATAATGAAGGAAAATGCAAATATAAATAAATTTAGGAAAGCTTTCGAGAAATAAATCTTTGAGAAGCAATGAACAAAATAGACACTAGACTATATATGCAGGGCGAGGGCAGGAGTCTTGCCATTTTAATCACTGGTGTGCCCTCAACACCAAAAACACTGCCTAGAATTTAGTAGGTCATCAGTAATTACTTTCTGAAGCACTCAAGATATTAATAGATATATAATGTGAAAAAATAATAAAAAGATAAAACACTACAATTACACAAAGTCAAGAAGAAAAAAATGTAGAGATAACATGACAGGCAGGTTAAAATTAAAATATTTCTTCAAATTTAAAAACCTTTAGGGGATGGAAAATAACATTTATCAAAATGAGGTTCACAAGAAAAAAAATCCATAAACTAACACCCATGGGAAATTCTGTAAGACTCTGAGGCCAGGCAGTTGAACTTGTGACTATAATTTTAAAATTTTAAAAGCCTACAATATTCATTCAATGTAAAGTGTTCTGAAGCACATCTTTCAAAAGTGTGTGGGAGGCTGGGGGAAGGGAGGAAAAGTCACGCTGTCAGTGGGATGAAGAATGTGTTTGTGATATTATAAACGGCAGCTATCTCATACCCACTGCTTAAAATGTTTTAACTACGACAAAATTCAATGCTTTTTTTATGGTCAAGAAATATCATAAAGAATGGTGAGTGAAGTAACAAACTGAGAAAAATATTGGCCATGCCAATAGAAAATTAGAAAAAAGGAGCAACAGTGTGGCAGAAGCCAACGTTCACTGAGGTGTTCATACCTTCCTGACCCGGCTGAGCCTAGCGCGTCATCTCCCTGACAGAATACACACGACGAAGGAGGAGATGACAATGCATTATAAATGTGACACTTAATGTCAACATCACTAGAGATTTAAGGAATATTAACTTAAACAACAAGGTCAAATTCACAAACATGCAAATAAAAAATAATACTCATTGGTGACCAGAATGGTGGGAAATAGTAGTCACATCCAATGCTGGTTTGAGTTCAATTTGAACAACTTTCGTTGGGGTAATTTGGCAATATGCATCATGGGCCCTTATATGGTTGCATCTTTTAACCCCAAAATTCCACTTTGGGGAATAATGCTTTTTATCCAGTAACACCATCTCTTGGAACAATGAGAGATGCGCCCAAAGACGTTCATCGTAGCATCGATTATACTCAAAACATGAGACCACGACTAACACTTTGCTGATATAAACAGTTCAAAGTATTTTCCCTCGCACTTTCTCATTTAATTCTCACAAAATCTCTTCGTGATGACTTTGTTATCCCACTTCAAAACTTCCAAAGAAACAAAGAAGCAGCTCGGGAAAGTGAAGCAACTTCCTCGAAATCCAAGGGCCAATGGGTGCTGGAGCTCAGACCGAGCCTGGGTCTTCCGAGGTCTGGTCCAGTGTTCTTTGTACTATGCCGTGTGGCTCCTACCATGTGCTGAAGGTCGAGGCGACCTTGGAAATTCTCTGGTTCCCGTAAACCGCTCGGTTGGATGAGTAACTTAGCTCGGAGGAAGTCAGCTCGGTCAGCAGATCACCGAACGCGGCTGCGCGGCCGGTACAACATTCTTGCGAGTGCACCTAGTGTTTCTCTCTCTCTCAGAACGAAGTATGGAATTATTCCACGTGGTGCCTGGGCCACCAGGAAAGGATTTTGAGAAGCCAAGAGGCAGCGGAGCTACTCCAGAGGAGAGTTTCCGCCCATGCTCCGCTTCCTCGGCGCTCCTGTCCCCACGCGCAGCCCCACGTTTTTCTTCTTTGCACCCACCGGGCGGTTGCAGCCTCATCTTTGCAGCAGCGAATACTATTTGGAACAGAATGGGAAGGAATGGTCTTCAGGAAATGTAAGGTCAGGATTTACAGTTTTCTTGTACCAGCGGGTCTTAAACTTTATTATGAGCAAGAATCATCTGGAAGGCTTGTTACAAATGCAGATTCCAGGGCTCCGTCAGTGATGGCTCTGACTCAGCGGCTTTGGAGTGAGCCCAGAGACACTTCAAACAGTTGGGCTGGATCAATCGGAAGCGAAAAATTTAAGGAGCACTATTATTATTTCTTGGCTTGTAATCACGTCTCCTGTGCCTGATGGGAATTCCAGTCCAACCACGGGGACCATCCTTCCTCTGTCATTGATACATTTTAAAGCATTGTTCAAGCTTGTCTTTTTCCAAGGCCAGGTAGCAGCCAATTCCAGACTTGGCCTATTTATTGAGGCTGCCTGGAGTCCCCATAATAGCTGACTACTTCACCATTCCTTTCCTCCTGTCGGTGTTTGGAGAAGCAATTAATTATTTTACGTTCCCACGTCGGCCATTAGCTCATGCCACAAGCAATTCATTTACTCAACAAATGTTGAATGGCAGCTCCCAGGTGTTGCAGAAACTACATGACAAGGCTCAAAAGACTTTCTTTGCAGGAGACTTAGATGGATGTGTCTCCTGGCCAGCACTGCACCGTGCACCTGTCCTCTGGTTGCCACAGCCAGCTTCACGGGGGTGTGATCAGTGTAGCCCCACAGGGCCCTGAGCATAGAAGAGCCCTGCTTGTGGTTTAATGTCACCTTCCTGAAATTCTTCATACTTTTTGAACAAGGAACCCTGCATTTTTGCTTTCTACTGGCTCCTGCAAATTATGTAGCTGGTCATGCTGGTTGTGGTCAGAAGGTCTCATGTCGGACATATGAGAAGAGAAATTAGCATCCAGGGCTCCCGATGTGGCTCTGGTCGTTGTTGGTGTCACTCTGGGACTGCGTAGCCTGGAGCTGACATATATGTATTTTATCTTCGCTGCACAGTACAATTCTGGTGCAATGTAATAATGCTCCTCTTATTTTAGTGATAAAGAGTCCAAAGTCACTACTTCTATTTTAAGCAATGGTCATAATTAAATAATAGATAAATTCTTAGAATAGAAAGAGCTCACAAGTGGCTGGCGACAGGTCAGATGGCTGACCATTTTAGCCTGGAGACAGAAGATTCATGGAGACAGAAGATTCATAGTGACAGAAGATTCAGAAAAGTCATAGATTAAGTAGCAAACCAATGCTTGCATATGAGATATAGATGTGGCTTTGTCCCATACAAGCGTGGTTGTGTTCTCTGATCACTTGCTTGTCAGGTGGGGCAACCCACACGGCAGCTTCAGCAAACTGCAGGGGCTCCTCCAGAATTCAATGGCAGGACAGACAGCCCAGCCCCGGGAGGTGACAGAATCTAGATTCAGGAAGTAATCAGGGACAAGAGGTCATTCTCTCCAGCTCTGTCTGGGGAGCCACCACCTCCCTCTAACCCACTTTGCTGTGCACCCATCTTCCTTGTTATCTTTCTGCATGAGGGATAGATCTTTCTGTCCCACTTGTACACATCAGAAATGTGACCACCCAGGCACAACTTTTCATGATTTGGTGTTTCAAATGCCCTGCAGTGATTACTCGAACCTCAAGGGACAATTTCTAAATTCCCAGGAGAGGAAATCAGATTGGGGCTTTGACCAGGAGTTGCTGTCTGCTCCTAGCAATGGTGCTGGTGGTTGGGTCACAAGGTTGGTGACCTACTTGGGAGAACCCCCTGGAGCAGGCTCTGTGAGAGGGAGGTGAACTAGAAGCTCATCCAATGGAGTCACTTGCTCTCTAGGGTCCCAAAGGAAAGGTGTGTTCATTATGAAGCTCTGGATGGAACTTGGGAAGGGTGGGCTGTGGGTGGAGCCTGCTGCTAGATGAAATGTGTAATTGATGATCTAGTTCATACGTGTTCATTTAGAGTGTGCATACAAATAAAGAACTACGTAACTAAAAGGTAACATGGACCAATCATAGTATACCATGAGGCAAAGATTATGATTAACCTGAAGTTACTCACTTCAGAGACATCAAAATAGAAACAAACCAAACAATAAAACAAGAGAGTTGGATTTTGAGTTCACGGAGGAAGAAGGGAAGTCAAGTTTAGGAATCCCCGTGTCCCAGACTTCCTTCATGGGGGTACCACTTACTGAGCACCACGTGGCACACTCTAGCTCACATAGAACTCAAAACAATCTTAGCATTTAGTATTGTATGTTGCACTCATTTTATAATAAGGAAACCGACTCAGAAAGACGAACATGCTCCAAATCAGGAAAGATCTAGACTGTAAATCCATGTTTTTTAACGCCAAATATTAACTGGAAACACATCCTTCAAAGTGAAAAGCAGGAGGAAGTTTCTAACATACTCTCAGTAGCTGTTATGGGTTGAACTGTGTCCCCTCAAAAGATCTGTTGAAATCCTAACCCCCATGCCTGTGAATGTGCCCTTATCGGGAAATTGGGTCTTGACCTCATCGGGTTAAGATGAAGTCATTAGCATCGGCTCGAATCCAGCAGGGCTGGTGTCCCATAAGAAAAGGAGAAGAGACGCAGGGACGTGCACAGAGGGAAGATGACATGAAGACACACAGGGAGAAGCCGTGTGACAACGGAGGCCAAGGTTGGAATTGCACAGCTGCAAACCACGGCACGTCGAGGACGCCAGCAGCCCCAGCAGCTGAAGAGCACAGAAGTGTCCTCCCCAGAGCCGTGGGAGAGCACGGCCCGCCAGCACCTTGGCTTTGGACTTGCGGGCTCCAAAACTGAGAGACCACAAATTTCTGTGATTTTTAAGGCACCTGCTGTGGGGTGCTTTGTTACGGCGGGAGGAAGGGGGGAGGTGGAGAGGCTCAGGCCGTGGTGGATTGGGGAGAGAGGGCCAGACTCACTCTCCAGGGGAAACACTTTCCGGGAATGAAAGCTCTCCCTGCCCGCACACCCAGGAGACCTGCTGTAGAAACAGGCGAATGAGGGACACAGAGGAAGTGTCCCCAGAGAGCCGGCGGTGGTGTCAGGGAGGCCCTGAGAGTCCTGCGGACTCCGCGTCTCAGTCGTCTGGGAGACCATGCGGTCACGGGGCCTGGCGAGACGATGGCAATCGGGGAGGCATCCCAAGGCTCACCCCCTCCACGCACACTCGAATCGTGGGGAGGGCTGGGATGGGACTCAGGTTCCAATAGTCACTAGGCGGGCCGGCGTCTGACTACTAGGGGCTGCTCCGCCCTGGCCCCTGACCAAACTCTGCTGCAGGGCACCAGGAACAGTGGCTGCCAGCGACAGAAGAATTCCTTAAACCTATATACCCCTTGTACATTTTTAAGTTTACTAATTTTGTTCTTACACATTTAAATAGCTACAAAGGATGAAATTTCCAGTGGATTACAGCTAGTTGACCCTTGAACAACACAAGTTGGAACGGCACGAATCCACTTATACACAGACTTTTTTCAGTCAATATATAGGAAAATTTTTTTGGCAATTTGTGACAATTTGAAAAACTCACAGATGAATCACATAACCTAGAAATATTGAAAAAGTTAAGAAGAAATTAGGCATATCATGAATGTATAAAATACATACAGATACCATTCTATTTACATGTTAATTGTGTATGTGATCAGTAAGGCTATTGGTCAAAAGCAGGCTCTTAGTGGTTAAGTTTGGGGAGAGGTTAAAGTTACACATAGATTTTTAACTACGTAGGGTCAGCACCCCAAGCCCCGAGTTTTTCAAGGGTCAACTGTACTGACATTTAGAAACAAATGTTAGCATCACTCTTTTTAAAATTATCCAGTAGACTATAAATATAGCAATTGGATACACACTTTTCATACATTAAAACAAAACCACTACTGACAAGCTCTTCCTGAGCAGTTGAAAATGTTTCCTCCTTTCTTTTCGCTTTGAACTCACGTTTCCATTCCCGCATAATCTCGTCTGATGTAAAGTATTTTATGCTTGAAAGTATTTTATTGATTATATATCTCTGAATCAGAAACAAGTGTGTTCGTGAACAGGAACTGAGATGTGTCGATATCCTGTGCCCTCGATAAGAATCTAGGCACTAAGAATTTCCTCTGGATCACGTTATCATTACAATTACTAGGAGCACACAACTCAGCAAAACACACAGTCCACATTTTGATGGACAAATGTTAAACATAAAGAAGCAGTATTATCAAAAATTCGTCCCAATGAGGTGGATGGGGCCGCTTATTTTTCAATTAGTTCGTGTGTCTGAGTCTGAACATTCTGCTGCCAGAATGAATTGGAATTCAGCACAAAAACTATGCCTATTCTTCTTTTCTGCAGCTGTCAGCCCTGAGAATTCTGACCTTTACACATCAATAAACAGGTGAAAATATAAGTTTTTTTGTTTCATTTTTTTAATCAATCGATGTACTCAATGCTTTGAAGTCTTTCTAAGTTATGTCCAAAATCATGTAGTGCCCTTTCATGAAGGAAAATTTTGAATGATCAATCAACAGATCATTTCTGTACAAGGTAAACATTTAGTAAACACCACCTGGCATTCGAAAGGGTTTCTCAGTCATTAGTGCTGCTCGCTTTTTCAAGACCAATACCAATGTCAAAATGTCTTTTTTTGAGGAGCCCTGGAGACAGTAGGAGGCGTCTTTGCAGAGGTCATTGAGTTAAGATGAGGCCACTAGGATGGGCCCCAATCCAATGACAGTGTCCCTAAAAAAAAAAGACAAGAGACTTCCTCTGTGAAGTGGGGGAGGGTGACTGTGAGGAGGGACGTGGGAGAGGGGACCGTCCCACCCATTGCAAGCAAGAGCCTTGTCTTGGGAGATCATTTAGGACGAAAGGCCAAAAAATGACTCCACAAACTACTTGTGCCTGGTCCCCACTGGAAGCAAACTCTGCTCATGCCAAAGGACATTTGGGCACCGCCAGAGACCTCTGGCCTAAACGGCTCCCTGCCGCTTGACTCAGCAACCACAGCTGAAGAGAATAATCAAAGAGAGTGGAAGATCGACTTTGGGCGTCAAATTTTGTTCCCTCCAGAACAGTACCCAGCTAAACTTTGCTAAATCAATTAGGGAGAGAGAGAGAAACAGAGACAGAGAGAGAGACCCAGAGGGCAGGGCAGGTGACACCTGGGGAATGGGAAGCAATTGCTGATCTGAGCAGACTTAGAAAATCGACTTTTACCCAGCAGGAGAAGCTGAGAAACTCCCTGATTTCAAAAGCCACAGGAACAGGCAGCTCTGGGACCTCTGGAACTGGGGCGGAGTCCAGGACGACCCACGTACACTGAGAGAAAACGGCACGTCCAGAGTGGAGCCATGTGGCTCTTGAGACAGACCCACTGGGATCACAGCTGCCGCCGAGTCTTCCTACCTGAGGACAGCGTGCCTGGGCCAGCTCGGCTTGTCCCTGCTCTTCTCTCGATAGCCTGGTCCCTGGTGCACCTGGGAACCTTGGTATTAGCATTACCCTACAAAACTGTTGGACTTGACCTTCTTGCATCAGGACGTGAGCCAGAAAATACTGACACGTTCACTCCCTCTGCTGTGGTCCCCAGCCCGGCCCCTCTACCTCCCTGCCTGATGCCCCGGCTGGGGTGGTCCCTGTGGCCCCCCAGGAGGGGCCTTGTAAACTCTCAGGACAGCTGAAGCCAGACCATGACCCAGGGACGATTCTGCCTATTCTTCTGGAAGCCTTTGTTTCCCGGCAGTGACACAGTCTGCTTTCTGTACAACTCAGTTTGTGCTTACGACGCACTTCTCCTGAGCTCAATGATCTAGCATTTAGGAATATACATAGGTGTAAGTGTGTGGCTAACCTCCAAGTCAGGGAAAGAAGGAAGTTATTGGCAGGAAACACCAGGGAGCCCACGGGACTGGGAAAAGCCTCCTTTTCATCCCGCCAATGGGTGCCCAGAGGTTTGTTTTATTGCTACTTTTCCTTGTGCATGGATGTTACACACACACACACACACACACA
>RJWJ010048427.1:0-10601 GCA_004363605.1 Indri indri | reverse complement strand
AGCCAGAACCCAGATTCTTCATTTTTAAAACAATGCTAAACTGGTTTCAGAGCTTGGCATTTAGCATTCAGTAACATTTATATATATATAATACAGAATCACAGAATTTCACGAGTGAATAAGACTTCAGATATTATGTCAGTCTAATATGGTTCCTTCATTTTAAAGAGGAAGAAATGGATTTTTGAATAGTGTAAATATGTCTAAAGGTACACACAAGTCAGTAGCCAAGTGGGACTGAATCTTCCCAGATCTTTCCAGTCTTTACTCTCTATGCTGTACTGAATCAACCCACTCCTGGTTCCATTATCATAAAACAAGGGAGACTAGTTAAAAGACAAGAAGATCAGACTATCTTCACAGAATTTTACTCAAAATGAATCATTAAGCTTGAGCAAGAGCAAGACCCCATGTTTATACAAAAAACAGAAAAATTAGCCAGGTGTGGTGGCATGGGGCTGTAGTCCCAACTACTTGGGAGGCAGGAAGATAGCTCGAGCCCAGGAGTTTGAGGTTGCAGTGAGCTATGGGGACCCCGCGGCACTCTACCCTGGAGACGGAGAGAGACTCTGTTTCAAAAAATTAAAAAAAAAGGAGGAAAAAAGAAAAAAAGGCAGAGACCATGATACTAGAAAAAAAGTAAGTACTCACTATATGATGCCTATAAGAAATCCATTTTAAATATAAAGACACAAATAAGTTAAAAGAAAAAGATACATCATATATAAGCTAATCATAATAAATCTGGAGATATATTAATATGTTAATTATTCACAGGGAAAATTATCAATTATAAATTAATGTCACACCAAGTAGACTTAAGAACAGGAAATATCATCTAGGAAAAAGAAAAATTATGCATATAGTAAAGAAGATGCGTTTTCAGTGAGCTTATGCTGTTTGTATTCACCTGTCTATTAAACCCTGGTCTTAGGGAAAGATTGAAAAATGCATTCATTGTAAGCGAGCATGGGCCCTTCTCTACAGATGTATGTTTTAACAGTAGGCAAAGAAATGATCAATTGATTCTGGCATCTCAGGGTGTTGAGCACGTATGGAGTAGGGTGAGCAGAGAAACCTTCCAGCCCAGGATCACACCTCTTAATAACAAGGCAAGCCTAGCCTTTCTCACAGCATTTAAAGCTGCATTTTTTTTTTTTTTTATTTAACAGCACCATAAATCACCAGTGCTAAAGCTTGAAGTCACACTGGTTGGCTAGTTTTCACAGAAGGCAGCTTTACTGACATTAGCAGCACCATTTCTTACCACCGTCTGTCAGAGCATCTGAGCAGTAGCTGGAGGCAGCATGCGAGGGAAGCTCCTGGCAGATGCATGTGCTGGATATTCAGCAGATCAGTTTTGGTGGTGAATGACAAAGCTGTCATTTGGGAATCTAAAACTCCTCTGCCTAACACCACCTACCAATCTAGCCTTATTTTAGTTTAATGTTTTCCAATAAGGCTATTTTTCTCATCAGCCCATAAACATGGTTTCTCACCTCCACGTCAGTCAGGATCTCCTCACCTACGATGCCTCCCATATTCACATCCAAATCCTACCAACCCTTGAGGGCTTAACTCCCACATTCTTCATGAAGAGTGCACAACTGTAAGTTCTGATAACAGTGCTCCAAACACCATGTCTGAAAACTATTTTAGCGTTCCCTCCAAATTCTAATGTCTCTAAATTCTAATTATTTATCACATGATTATTTTCTATTGTTTAGTGTGGATTTCTGTATATTCATCCTGTATATCAAAGGACACTAAGTGTCATGAAGGCAAGCATCAGGTCCTTCTTATTCATCTGCTCATTCAACTAACCTTTAGTAAACGTCTTCTGCTGCCAGGCCCTGCGCTAGCTACCAGGAATACAAAAATAAGAATGGCCCTATTTTCAAAGGACTTAGATTCTATACTTTTTGTTTTTAAGTCTTCTTAATTCTTTTGTATTCATCACAGTGCCTACTATAATGTTAAAACATAATGATTAATCAAATATTTGCCAATTAATTGAACAAGAATATCTTTGAGTTTAAAAAAATGACTGTATTCTGTAGTTAAGACCCCTTTTCAAAAGAAGATCTATGTGGTTATATGCTTTTTACAGTTAAGACATTTGCAAAACAAAAGATGTGCTTGATTTGCTGATCAGAAGAGATAAATAACTGTAGAAATTGTAGTCTTCAAAGCTTTTCTTCGATCTAAAGATTGGAGATCACTGATTTTGCAAAACACGATTGTAAATAATTATTTCATACCTCAAATGTCCACACTTTTATATTTAACAAGCCAAAGCTGTTATCTTTCTTTTGCTCACAATAAAATAAGATCTATACTTTAATTCCTAAAATTTTTAGTGCAATGAGGGGTGTCATCTATAAATCTTAAGATCAGTGATAAACATTTTCTCTATATTAGTTCAGCGAAAGGTATTTTCTAGTGATGAGGTACAACAGATAATATTTTTCCATTTTTCAAGACTTAATCCTCACTACATCCCTGAAAAAAAGAGGTAAATAATAGTATTGACATTTTACAGAAGTGGATAGTAAATTCTTTTAAAAATTTCCTAGGGGCAGAGAGCCATAATGTCAGACTTATGACTACAATTCATTTTGAAATTCTAGCCAAAGAAGCTTAAAATCTCAGTTCCCTTCAAAAGTATAAAATGTCAGTAAGGTTTATCTGTAATACATTACTATGATTTTATTATTCCTCATTCAACCTACAATTCTTTAAAGACAAGTCTGTTTTAGTTCATGTCATCAATCACAAGAATTTAAACACATACCTATTTAAATAACTTGGTGTTCAGGAATCAACAGTAACAGCAATGTACCCTCCCTGCCACCAACGCTGGTAATGACTAATCAAGCTTCCGAGCTCTACTTCTATAAGGAGTGAACCTCTACCATTTGTATCAGTAGCAAAGCTAATACAAAAAGTGATCTCTAACATTATTTTGCTCTATGAAAAACTATAAAAAAACATAAAACTGTAAAAGTACCCATGTTCCATAAATTCTATTTTAGAGTGTAATGACATCAATGCAAAGGTTTAATGAGCTTGCACTGTAGCAAAATATTGGATAAGTCTTGACAGAATTTTACCTACTGCACCAGCATTAAAAAAATTTAAAAAAAAACTAACAAAAAATTACAATGAAGTTATTTTAAGTGATTTCCAAGGATGAGCCTGGGTATATTCAATAATCATTCACTTAAAATAAATTAGACATTCTGTCGTTCTCCAGGCTAATTAGATCGATGATCTGATAATAGAATGCCATGGCCACCTAAGCTACTGGTAAGATATGGGGTGATCTGAACATCTTTGCTACCTAAGTAGAAGGAAAATAGTAAAACTTCACTTGGCTCACATCTCAGAACCTGACTTCCACCAATGTTAAAAATTGTTGCTGCAATAGTCTTGAAAAAATCTAGTCTGAAAAACAGGGGATACATTCACTTAAATCCTAAAATATAGAATATTTACAATATCACATCCATTTAGCAATTCAATTAGAAATGCTGTTAGTTTTTTTCTCCTACAAAGAACTAGACTTAAAAAGGAAGATCTAGGTTCAAAATCCTAACACAATTTTACCTATGTGACTTGACAAGTTACTTAACTTTCATGGACTATTTCCACATCTGTGAAAAATGAACTATAGAATATTATATAAATAGACTTTTCTAGAATGTACTATGTTTATTTCCCCATCAGAAACAAAAAAACAAACACCCCCTCAAATGGAAAATAGACGCCAGGGTATGTCAAACACTAAATCTGTAGGTATTTAATTACTCAAAGTGCATTTAAGAGATAAACATGTTTGCTATATAATATATTTAGTAACTAATATTAACATATTAAATATATTTAATAAATATATAACATAAATATAGAAATGATTTGATATACAAATGTGTGTTATATGTAAATACATTTCATATGTATTTAATAGGTATATGTTGACAAATCAAATGTACCTATGTATAATATAGGTATATAATATAATATATAATGTTTGAAATATATTTGCAAAGTTTTCCATATGTACATTTTTGTTTTAGAAATATTCACCACAACACAAGAAAAGGCAAACTAATCTATCATGATACAGGCAGATTAGTGGTTGCCTGGGGATGGAGCAGAGAATAGAGAACAGGAAGGAGGGATTATAAAGAGGTATGAGGAAACTTTTGAAAGTGATAGATAAGTGTATACTATCTTGGTTTTAGTGTAGGGATGGTTGCCCAGGTGAATGCATATGTCGTAACCAATTACCTGTAAAGTTTATACATGCTCACTTTATGTCAATGATATCTGAGCAAATAAATAAACAAATAAACAGGGCCAGGCATGGTGGCTCATGCCTATAATCTTAGAACTTTGGGAGGCCAAGGCAGGAGGATTGCTTGAGGCCAAGAGTTCAAGGCCAGCTTGAGCAACACGGTGAGACCCCATCTCCATAAAAAATGAAATATAAACAAAAAATCAGTCAGGTGTCATGGTGTGCACCTGTAATCCCAGCTACTGAGGAGGCTGAGGTGGGAAGATTGCTGAGCCAGGAGTTTGAAGTTGCAGTGAGTTACGATCATGCCAGTGCACTGTAGTCTAGGCAACAGAGTGAGACGCTGTCTCAAAGGAAAAAGAAAGATTTAAAACAATTTCCCACAGTTGTATTCCCACATTTAGTGTCTAGCATTTTAGAATGTGTGCAATGCATACGATGCCTCTAACTATTCTGTTTATCATATTTTAGTCTTGGTAGTATTTTCATTGTGCAATAAATATAGTCTTTACTATTCATTTCCTTGATTAAACTCAAATTATTCAGGAGAAGTCAAGGGTATCAGCTTTTCAAAAGTTAACATCTAACTGCAATTAAATTTATATTTTGACTATAAATAGCACTTGGTAGAACACACAGGGCATTCATTAAACTTACTCCTGATCCAAGCATTACTTTTTTAATGGATTAATTAAACAAATTAATGTTTGTTTTCCTGATTCCATATTTCCCTCTGCTATTTCTAATATTTAGTTGTTACCTTTGAAGTTTTACCGTGCACGCATAATTTAATAGAATCTAATGTTAATAACTGAAACAACTCTCCTTCCAAACAATATAAGGACCTGGAACCTCCTCTTCCCTCAACTTACCCACTATTTCATTTGCCATTGGAATGTAAGGTCTATTAAATTAAGGATATTTGTCTGTTTTCTTACCACTAAATACTGCAGAGGAGGAAAATATCTTTTCCTTATTTATCCTAGGTTCATGGCTGAGGTCTCTATAACAAAATACAGATTAACAAGAGAAAAGCATCCAAATTTATTTAATTAGGTTTTACATGATATGAAGCCTTCATAAGGAAATGAAAACCTAGATAAACAGGTAAACCTGAGTATTTTTATGCTAGGTTCGACAAAGAGTGGACAGTCATGGAGAAATATGATAGGAGGAGTCCGATTTACTGTCAATAAATGGGGAAAACTTGGCAGACCTGTTTGTTCAGATTCCTTTCTGTGTGCCTTCATCTTCAGAGATAAGGATGTTCCTTTCCTCCCAGTATAGGAAGGATATGTCTCATAAGAGGATCTTATGAGCTGCTTCTGGGGATGGTCTGAAAATCCTTTCTAGGTTTTATGATCTGCTTCAGGGAAAAGGCCAGAGGAGGCTGGAGGTGGTTAAGGGGAGAAGATGAGAATTACCTTCCTGTTTATGCTGTTTTCTCAAATGCAAAGGTGTCGTATTTTGGAGTAGTTTATCGCCTGAACCCCATCAACACTCAGTACCTAAAGCAGAAATCAGCAAACTAGAGCCCATGAGCCAATTTTGCCCACTGCCTGTTTTTGTAAATAAAGTTTTTTGGAACACAGTCATGCTCATCTGTTTATGTATGGTCTATGGCTGTTTTAGTACTACAACAAAGTTGAGTACTTGGTTTTGCTTGTTCGTTTGCCTGTTTTTGAGACAGGGTCTTGCTCTGTCTCCCAGGCTAGAGTGCAGTGGGGTTGTCATAGCTCACTGCAACCTCAAACTCCTGGGCTCAAGTGATCCTCTTGCCTCAGCCTCCCGAGTAGCTGGGAATACAGGTGCACGACACCACACCTGACTAATTTTTCTATTTTTAGTAGAGATGGGGTCTCACTCCTGCTCAGGTTGGTCCTGAACGCCTGACCTTAAGCAATCCTCCCACCTTGGCCTCCCAAAGTGCTAGAATTACAGGCATGAGCCACCATGTCTTGCCTAAAGTTGAATACTTGAGGCATAGACCACATGGCCTGCAGAGCCTAAAATACTTACTAACGAGACCTTTACAGAAAATGTGTTGACCACTGCTCTGAAATAATTACTGGCACATAGCAGGCTCTCAACAAATATTTGTAGCATAAAATAATGTAACATTTGCTGGGCACAGTGACATGCACCTCTAGTCCCAGTTACTTGGGAGACTGAGGTGAGAGGATCACTTGAGCCCAGGAGTTCAAGTTCAACTTGGGCAACATAGAGACCTTGTCTCTTTAAAAAATGCAGTATTTCAGTTATGTCTCTTCCAATTCCACAAATTAGGCATTACTATTAATATTTTATACAGCTAATTCTTTAGATTTATCTATGTTTACTAGTTTCTTTGCTTATCATCATACATGTTAGACATGTATGGATCATTTTCCTTCACCACAAAACATACCCTTTACTAAAAGGTCAGTTGGTGGCAAACTCAGTTTTGGTTTATCAAAAAAATACCCTTATTTTTTCTCTCATTCTTAAAATATCATTCTGCTAAATATGCAACACTAGGCCAACAGATGTTTTCCTCCACACTCTGCATGGAGATACTATTCCATTGGCCTCTAGTTTCCACTTTTGCTGCTGAGAAATCCATTATCAGTCCAAGTGCTGTTATTCTCTACATGATCCTTCCCTTTCTGGTCTGTAGAGGACATTTCGGGTCATATGTAGCCCGGAGCTGGAAATGTTTCCTTGTTGTTCTGTTCCAAGAACATGCCTGGGGGCTTGCACATGAGCCAGGGCGCCCTGACCCTGCAAACAGGAGGGACTACAGAGCTTCGGATGCAAACATCGGCTCTCTAGAGACAAAACAACAAGGAATAGGGAGTGCTGAGTCGGGACAGGGTGGGAACAAGGAAATTGCGGTGGGACAGTTGCCAAACAGGCTGTGTTATAAATAAAGACGCTGCAGCAGGAAGGCACCGCAGTCTCATACCGTCTTTTATGTGTGTATGTCTGTTTGTCTCTGTGTTCATTCCTCATCCCTAGGCGGGCCACAACACTGGTCACTTTTAAGATTTTTCTCATTGCCTTTGATGTTCCTTGGCACATCAGGTATCTAATGCTGCATGTGAAGTTATCCCCAAAATGTAATGGCTTAAAACAATATTTACTATCTCATGGTTTCCATGGGTCGAGAATTCAAAAGTAATTTAGCTGGCTGGTCTGGCTCAAAGTATTTTATGAGTTTGCATCCAAGATGTTAGCTAGGACTATAATCATCTGAAGATCTGACCAGGGCAGGAGGATACACTTCCACAGTACCTTACTCATATGCCTCATGAATTGATGCTGGTTATTGGCAGGGAGAATCAGTTCTTCCTCACTTAGGTTTCTTCATGGGCTGCTTCAGTGACCTCACAACATGGTGCCTGGCCTCATCCCCAGTGAGTGACCCAAAATGGGCAAGGTGAAAGCCACCATATCTTTCATGACGTAGCCTCAAAAGTCACGCTCCTTCATTTGCCCACTATCCTATTATTTATGAAAGTCAGCACTGGTAATTGTGAGCAGGAACAATACAAGGGTGTAAAAGAATCATTAGGGATCATCTTGCAGGCTGGCTGCTGGACAGTTTCATCTACAATGTGTTCAAGTGTTGGTTTATTTTTAATTATTCTGCTTTGTAAAAATTGTGCTTTCCATGTCTATAGATTCAAGTCTTTTAACAATTTTAAAAAATTCTCATCCATCGTCTTTGCAAATATTGTCTTTTCTGCATTTCCTTGTCTTGCTTTCTGGGATTCTGATTAGACTTATGTTTGACCTTCTTATTCCATTTCTCTTAACCTTTCTGTTATATATTCCATTTCTCTGCCTCTGAGCTGCATTCTGTGTGATTTCTTCAAACTATCTTCCAGTTCACTAATTCTCTCTGATGCTATGTTTAATCTGCTGTTTAAAGAATCTGTTGAAATTTTCATTCCAACAACTACATTTTTCACTTACAAACATTCTATTTGGTTCTTTTTTATATCTTCCTGGTCCTGTTTGATAATCTCTTGCTGCTTGCTCATTTTTGTAAATCTGTCTCTTATTTCTTTAATTATGTTATGTATAGTTACTTAATATTTTATACCTGATCCCGCTGATATCTGAATTCCTTGGTGTCTGCTGTCTTTTTTTTTTTTTTGTCAATCCCTCAATAAAGATTTATTCCCTTCTGTATTTGATGATCATTGATTGCGAATTCAAATCTGGTTAATCTTAATCTGAGAGAATCCTAGGAGGTAAGATTAAGAATATTTTCCTTCAGAGAGAATATGCAGTTGCTTCTGCCAGGGACAATGGGCTCTATCAGCCTCCTTTAGCTCCTGTCTATAGTCCCTGGCTTAAGGCTGGAATCTCATAATCAGCTCTCTCACCTTGTTGCCTACTCAGACTCCCAACTGCTATGCTGATAGGAACATTTACCTCCAGGGTGGCCTTTCATGTGTGCTCATCTTTTACTGTTCCTGTTTTAGTTCACAGTTTTTAGTTGAGGTTTTGTTACTGTTATTTTGACTTCCTTTACTTTTGAGGAGGGTTATAGGATTTCCCTTAATTTCTGCAAGTCCAGCAATGGACTTAAAGTGAATGGTTTTGTGAAAGGTCCCTTTAATCTAACGTAATCTTTTATTCTTCCAGAAGTGAAAGGCCCCAGTCCTCCTCTTATCTCTTCATCTTTTACTGGATGAATAATTCCAAAGGAACTATCATGGACTAATTTTAACATTTATCGTAAGTAATTTGTTAGTCAGAGTTCATTGACATGGTAAGATGTAAACTGTCACCAGGAAACCAAAACCCTTGGAATATTTTAATCACATAGCACCTTATTAATGTGGAGAAAATGGGGTATAGTATGTCAAAAATATTGCAAAATATTAATAACAGAATGTCCAAAAGAATTTTCGTTTATTTCCAAGTACATGACCCCAAAAAGAACTGACATGTAGAGGGTCACTCAAAAATGACTGCTTGAAAATGGTTCACATGAATTCATTAACCTTGCATGCCCCTAGGACTCTTTATCATTTTTTAAGTCAGGTTTTTAAATTTAATACATTCTGATCAAATAGGAAATTCATTAATAAGCATTTTGAAAAAAATAGGCAGGTGGAAGAAAATTAAGTCAATGCATTCTACATGGTAGAAGGGAGACAACTGCTGATGTCCATGATTACAATTCAAGGACAACTTAGAAATTTCTACAGCTACTGCAAAAAAAAAAAAAAAAATCAGGCCGGGCGCGGTGGCTCACGCCTGTAATCCTAGCACTCTGGGAGGCCGAGGCGGGCGGATCGTCCTGAGCTCAGGAGTTCGAGACCAGCCTGAGCAAGAGTGAGACCCCATCTCTACCAAAAATAGAAAGAAATTAATTGGACAACTAAAAATATATATAGAAAAAATTAGCCGGGCATGGTGGCGCATGCCTGTAGTCCCAGCTACTCAGGAGGCTGAGACAGTAGGATTGCTCGAGCCCGGGAGTTTGAGGTTGCTGTGAGCTAGGCTGACACCGCGGCACTCGCCCCAGGCAAGAGAGTGAAACTCCGTCTCAAAAAAAAAAAAAAAAATCAGTGGTAACAGGTTGGGACACAGCTACTTCAAATGGTAAAATGTATATATCTACATTGGTTTTTATTAACAGGGATGGAGTTGCACCTGTATATCATCACATTCTTGTCTTTAGCCTTAAAGGAAAAGACAAAGTCTTTTCCATTTGTACCAGTTTGAAATGTTTCTGAAATAAGACTCCATTAAAATGAATCACTACAGTACTCATTCACATGAGAGAGTTTATACCTATAGTAGAAAGACAAATAAAAGATTTCATGGTTATATTTTTGGTTGATTTAGTGAATTGCATAAAATGAGGGATAAATACCCCCACACATGATTCATTTAATAATACTGCTATGTATATCAGAATGTGAAATATAAAATGTCCTAAAATAGACTCTGATCACATATGAAATTGAAGGTAAGACTATATCAGCTTGGTTTCCCCATCAACTCTCTGAACTAACGTGCTTTCACTTTCCCTTTTGCTCACTCTACTTCAGCCATGCGAAACTCCTTCTTCACATACGCCAGAACTCTCTGCTTAAGGGCCTTTGTTTTGGCTGTTGCCTCTGCCTGGAGCGCCCTTTCCTCAGACACCTTCATGCTTAACTTCCTCACATCCTTCAACCCCTTGTTCAAATAGTGCCTTTTGCATAAAACCTATCCTACTCCCATCTCTCCCACCAGCACTACATTTATTTTCTCCCACCATGATACTCATCAATTTCTAATGTATGATATATTTATT
>RJWJ010048426.1:0-10600 GCA_004363605.1 Indri indri | reverse complement strand
CATTTAACTGTGGCTCTAATAGGTATCACTGAATTGCAGAGAGTTTGAGCTGGAAAGAACTTGACCATGAGACAGTCTATTGCCCTTATATTTAGGATGTGTGTCCTTGAGATAAGTGGACACTTGGAGGTGGCATACCTGGGGAGTGAATCTGGCAATACTTTTGGTTGCTTTAACTCTATTGCAGTAAATCTAGAGTTCTGTGTTTTCCACCAAATTAATGAGCACCTATAGTAGGATGTGCTGCAGGTATTTCAAAATGAAATGTTGGGGAAAGTGTTATTTAACATGGCCTCAATTTAAGAATGCTTCCAGACAAAACTTGTTTAAAATTTTTGATTTTACTGTCTTTTCTTAAAGTAACATCAGGGAATAGGCAAGCTCATGAAAGTTGTATCAATACATGTACAGTCTGAGTAACATATTTATTTAAAAGGAAAATAATAGTACATTAAGCCTATAACATTAGATGGGATATTTTTTAATTTCCTGGCCTAATCGTAGTGAATTTTGGAGGATGCATATGGAAGATATGACTTTGGCATTTTATGCCTCTTATGGTGAGGAGAAGGGAAATCCTTAGAAATGCACTTTACTTTCTCTAAACAGATTGCTTCATTGCTTTTAGGTAGTAGCTATCCTATAATGGTCGCAAATTTGAACTTGAATGAGAGTTTGTAACTCAGCCTGTGAGCAAGTAAGGTGTTTGTGATGAGGTTGTAGGCAACAAAATACTAGGGTTGGTTTTGTTCTAGATCCTCTTTAGGAAGGTATACTGCTCAGCAAATGTTACAGTATGTGATCACACCATTACAAATATATGAGAGATGTGTGAAGCTTGAACTCCATAGGTCTTTTCTTACTGCTTTGAAATTGGAAGGCATTTTATTTTGGGGGTGGGGAGAGGAGTGGGGGAGGTAGGGAACTGGTGGTTCTGGTAGAAGAACCCTCTACAAAGTTTTCTTTTTTCCAAAAGGTCAGCCAAGTAGAAAATGATCAGTCATTAATGACTTGAAGTCTACCATGGGATTTTGAATAAGGCTAAGGTGTGTGTTTCATCCTTTGGTGGACAGTAAGCTTTTGGCTTCAGTCTCCACCCTACTCTAGCCCCTACTATCAGTCAGACACTGTCATCTGTGTCATACCTGTGCAGAGATATTTCTGGGAACTCATCCACTTTTCTTTGTATGGGATCTATGTTTAAACATTATGGGTGTTCTTCCTGTATCTTAAGTTATTATATTAAGATCAGTGATTCCGAAACACAGATGGGTAAAAAGCCTGCTGCATAGATACCACCTGTGGAGCTGTGAAAAATGCAGGTCCTTGGGCCTCTGCTCAAGATTCTAATTTGGAAGTTCTGGATGGGGTTCTGGAATTTGTACTGATGATATTATTTTCAAGCTCCTAAAACAACTTGAAGTAGAGCTAGGTTTGGCAACCCTTTGAGACAGGGGTCTTGCCTCACCTCATTTTAGCTGAAGTACAGAGAAAGAAGATACTCTTTAGGACGGAATATTCTGGAGGGCCTCACAAAAGAGGAGCCTGCAAGCTGAGCCTTGAGAGGTGAGATCAGGACGAGGTAGGGAAACATTCTGGGTTCACAGACAGCATTTCTGGAGACATGCAGGTGAGGCTTCAGAAGGATGTAACACAGTCAGTGTTCCCTGCAGAGGTTTGAGGCACGGCGTGGTGAGGAGGGCAGGGGACTGCAGAGGGGCCAGGCCTGTCAGCCCTGCAGGCTGCGGGTGACACGTGGGCCCAGGCCAGGAATCGCAGTTCTGCGCACGGAGGAACTGCCCTGCCCTGGGTGGAGGTCTCCAGGTGACATTGTTTTCTCCCTCCCTTCCTTCCTTCCCTGCTCCTGTTTCTGTATTCTGTTTTCTTCACTCAGGATGTTCACTTACATGTGGCCAAAAAATAAAATGGAAAAGGTTTCAGTAGAGTTGTGTTTTGGTTCTTTGTCCAGATTGCTTGTATTACTTATCTTCTAAAGAAGAAGGACGTATGTTGAGCTTGCGTTTTAAATCTTCCAAGTTGTTGATGGTATCTCAAGATCTGATACCTTGTAACTTTATAAACAGGAATTGATTTTATCTTTATGGTCAAGGAAAGTAAAAATGACCTCTTAATACCCCGTTTACAGTAGTTTTGTCATGTAACAGCTCTGTGACCTTGGGCTAGTTCTTTAACTTCTGTGCCTCAGTTTCCTCATTTGTAAAATAAGAGGCTGTCTCAGGATTGTTGGAGACGTAGATACAGTGCTTATCCCTGTGCCAGGCACAGAGTAAATCGTATTGAAACCTAAGGCAAAGAAGAAAACCAATAATACTGCTCTCATCTTTATTTCAAATTTTGATTTGTTTGTCATGGCTTTTTGGGGTATTAATTTTGATTTTTATTTGAGTATTTTATTAAAATGCTATTATCTTCATTACTGGGTTTTTTAGTACTCTTGTAAACTTTGTTCTGGAGGTGAGTCCCTTGCGCACCTGACCCTCGTCCTGGCCCTGGAGGAAGTATGACGTAAGCATTAGCTCCTTCTGTGGATGTTGTTTTAAACTGTTTCCCAAATGGTAATAAATGGCTTTAAACATTTTTTTAAATGCATTTAATTTGTGCTTTTTATGGACAGTTTAAAAAATAAAGATAAGTGGAAAAGAAGGGGGCATAAAAGCCATTTGTTCCACATTTCAGGTACAACCACTATTAACCTTAAATTTCCTTTTGGTTTTTATATCTTATCTTCTGTCTGAATATTTTCAAGCCTTAGAAAACTTTCCAGTATTCTTTGTGGATCCCCTAAGGAGATATATGCTCAAAAGGCAGATAAAATTGTGTTTGAAATAAAACTTTAAAATATTCTGATCTATGTAATTACCAGGTTTAAAATTAATTTTGGAACATAACTCCAAAGCATAGTAACTATGTGAACATTGGGTAAACTATTTAATTTACAGGAGCACCATTTTCTGTAAGCAGTAATACCTGATTATAGTGTTCCATTGTAAGGGTTAAATTGGATTAAATTAAATAAGAATGTACGTCAGGTGGCTGGGGGCTCTGTAAACGCTTTCCTTGCTCACCTCTGCCACAGTTATAATAAAAAAGCAAGTATTGACTTATAGCTTTAGGTCTTGGCAAGGCATAAATGGAAGAGTGTCTGGAGAGTTCCTGAACGCTTTATGTAACATTGGGAGCTTCATTTATTTTGTATTCAACTATTGATATTTTTGAAACAACAGAAAGGCTTTAAGACCTGGCTCCTTTCTGTGGAAGGGCCAGTGGAATATTCATATCCACTGATGTTGTAGTTTTCAGAGCTTGATTTAACATCTCACTGTCTTTTTTCATCATGCTTTTCTTGGGAGAGTATTTTTCTTTGTTCGTGAGGAGAAAGATGAAGCCCATTGTATTGCTTGTATAATTATTATTTTTTAATTCATTTTAATTGTCAAATAGTAATTGTATATATTTATGGGGCACAATGTGTTGTTTTGACATATGTTTACGTTGTGAAATGACTACATCAAACTAAGGACTAAAGGTCATTGCAGCTGTATCACTACCGTCACTGTAACCGTCACCATCATTGGAGGTTTCTAAGTTGTGTGATGTTCACTTGGACTGGCAGCAAAGAGGAGAGAAGTTTTGATGGCCTTCCTTAACATTCACCCTCCCCACCTACTTGTATCTCCAAGTCTAGTCATTTCATTTGCAGTATATCTGTGAAGAAATTCATTTAGTCTATTTACATATTTTACAAACAGGGGGAAAAGTTTTACCTCTTAGGACGCATTGCTTAGGAATAACATGTGAGCCCCCTAAACCTGTCTGGATGTGTTTTCTATGTCTTGTCAGTCTCTTAAGTTCACATAGGAAATCAGTTACAATGAGCTTGGAGGAAATAGGAGGCCCTCATTTAGGCAGCAGGATGAGAAGGGATACATCATCTTTGCTCCTGCTGCTATTATTTTATGGAAGGGATGTAACCTACTGTTTTTCTAAAGAGGGGATTTCCCAGTTATTGTTAGGGAACTGGTATTACAGTACATGATCATTGTCTTCTAAATGCAAGCTAAATCGAGCCAGAAGTGCGAGGAAGCTCCGCAGTGCCCTTTGCAAAGCTTCCATATGGTAGACTTTCCCCTTGTAGCCTGGGAGTGTTTTCCTTTTGCAGAAGTATGTGTGGTGTCCAGAGTTGGCCTGACGGCTTGTCCTCTCCACTCCCCATGTTCGACAGTTGATGGCCTGCACTGTGACACCTGGGAGATTTAATCAAAGCCACATGACCTTTGCCAGCTCCATCCATCTCCGTCATCTATAAATCAAGATGGTCCACTGGCTTTACACCTTGTAAACACTGATGGAATTTGCTTTAAGTACATTTAATGTACAAGTTATAGGTTCTACAAAACCAATAAATTTGGATGGTGGTATTGTGCTTTTCATTAGGATGCTTTGGGAGGTAGACGAGGAGAGAAGTGAAAGAAAGAACATTTGTCTTCTAGCTGTACTTGAATGATGTATTTTTTTAGAAGAAAAACTTGAGTGCTATTTTAAAAGTTTTTGACCATTTTTCTCACCAAGAATACCATCTCTGGCTCTTACCCTCAACATTTGTGATATAGTGAGGAAAGTTAGAAAATTCTAGCTCATGTGAACTCCTGCGATGGATCATACCAAGGTGAGGCAGCTTCATTTGTTCTTGGAGCAAACATTTATGGGCTACTTACTGTGTACACAGTACCGTGCCAGGTACTGGGGACGTGGCCCGCACCCTCCTCTTCTAGTGCTCGGAGCTGACGAGGGGAGATAAAACGCTTGCAGATAACTCCAAACAAGGCTGAGGCCGGATTTTGGTAACTCATACCGGGAGTTTAGTTTCCTGAGAAAAATCCCAGGCACATTATGTTTCCTTGGCTTTGTAAGTTTCCATCTCTAAAATAAATTATTGACACTGCACACCACGGGCTGAATTGTCATTATCACAATGAGAATAAATCGATAGTTTACAGGAAAGCCATTCCTATCCAGAGCTTATGCGACTGAGGGGATCCTGACCTTCAGTAAAGTCATTTGATACGCATTTTTGAGCACCTGCGGGGTTTTAGGACCTGGGGATAGAGTGAGCAAAACAGGACAGAGTCACTGCCCTCACGGAGCTGCTCGTTTTGTTTAGACAGACATGAAGCAAGTAAGAAAAATAGGATATAGAATGCCAGGTGGTGATAGAGGCAACAGAAAAATGAAAGCAAGGAAAGGGGACAACGTTGCAGGTGGGGGTGGGGCCGTCTTTACTGAGAACCTTCTTGAAATTCGGTGGCTGCAGGCAAAGCCTCCGCTACACAGTGGGACTCTGTCTGTCCAGCACCAGCGTGACTCTCCTCATCTTAATTTGCTCATCTGGAAACACAGACTTCGTTAGGGCCTGTGGGCTGTCCCCAGAGCTGAGTAACGGCAGGGCAGCCCCCTCTTCTTCACTGTAGCACGTGCTGTAATTCTGGCCTGCGGGCCTCTCAGCTCTGCCCTGCTCCGTAGGCAGTGGGCATTGGACACATTTAGAAATACACCCGCTTTTTAGTCTCTTTGTTTTTCTTCTTGTAGTGTGGCAATATCACTTTTAAATGTTTAACGTTCCATTGGGTGGTTTGTTTTTCCACAAATAATCATCAGTAAGGAAGGTTCTAATAGTTAACATTACAGACGTATAGAGCTGGAAAGATCTTTTGGTATAAGTCCTTCATTTTACAGGTAAGGTTTGTGGGGCCCAGGGAGGGGAAGTGACTTTTCTAGTGACACACAGCTGTTGAGGGGTGTGGTCGGGGGTGGGGGGTGGGGTAGAACCCCAGTATGAGCTTCCTCTATATCATTATTTCATAATCCACCCCAATCATTTATTTCTGACCAAAGAAGTGCTAAAACCTTTTGAAGAGAACTTGCAAAATATAGAAGACTTTAGAGAGAAAAAGAATCACTTATAGTTCCACATACCAGAGGTAACCAGTAGTCAGGTTTTGATTTTGTTTTTTTTTTTTCGGTCTCATGTATATGATGATATTGTGGGCATTTTCTCAATGTCCTTTAAAGTTCTTAAGAACTTTAAAGGACATTGAGAAAATGGCCTGATTTGGAGAAATAAATATCAGCCTTGAGTTGTTCAACGGGCATTAGGCTTCCTATGATCCAGTTGCTAATTTGGCCATCAGTCAGCAAATTAGTAGATGGCGCACACGTTGACACTGTGGATGGGCATCTAATGGTTTAACTGAACCTGGTGTTTAAATTGCTGTTGTTATCCCTACTTAAATAGAATTTGAACCTGCCCCCATGAAGAGATTTGTGTCCCTAAACTGTGGTGGGCTCTCCCGCTTGTGTCTCTAGACCTCAGTTTCCTTATTCTGTGAGTGGAGGCACTTCCATTGGGCCATCTCTGAGAACTAGAGGGACTCTCTGGGCCTCTCCTAGGAAAGCTCACAGGCACACACAACTCGTTAGGCAATTTTTGAGGGTTCACAGACTACCCCCTAAGTTCAGCCTTGCATTGCAGGCTAAGAAACACTAGGCTCTCAGATGATAATGCAGATTATATTTCTGTGACTATTTGATTAAATCTCTAATGATAAAAATAATGAGGCAGGCATCAGGCATTATAGCAGAATGTATTTTTTTTATATTAACTCTTCTAGGGCCCTTGAGGGTTCTGGCCTAGATACCCTCTCTCCTGCTCCCACCTCTCCTGCTGCCATATCTGTGTTTTGTGTCCCTTTATCTCTCCTCTGCTGAAATGGCTCTTTACTGCCCTGCTCCCTGACCACCATGCTTCTAACACTGTTCTCCTTTGGCTGCTTCTCATGCCTTCTCTCCACCCTGTTTTGTCTTTCTCGGAAGAGCAGATCATTTTCTTGACACCTGTTCTTTTCTTTGGCCAGCAAGCTGACTAGTAACAATACACTGTGGAAAATCTTTAGTCGTTTGTTCCCTTTTGCAATTTTTCTTAATTTCTACTTACTGTTTCTATTTCCTCAGGACAAGAGAAAAGGAATGACCACGTTGGAGTAGAGATGTAAATACATACAAACGTATATAATATGTATGTGTGTGTGTGTATTTTTTCTTTTGCCTTTAAAGTTAATTGTTATATTTTAAATACCTTTCTGATATGCCAAAAGCTGCTAATAAAGAGAGTAAGAAAAATTCATAAGGCTGAGATAACTGATATTTATTCCTTGTACAGTTATTCCTCATATATTAATAGTTATTAGCTGCAGCAAATATAGTTTGAAAGTCTATATAGATTCATTGCTAAAAACAAGTATTTTTGTACTTTTTAAAGGTTAAGTTGTGCTGTTTGCAGGTACACCTTTGTCTCAAAAAATAACAAGTTTTGCAGAATAACATTTTCTTAGCTGGGAGAAAGGAACATTTTAAGTAAATTATACATTGGGTTTTGATTTATGAGCAGTCAAAACCTTCTGCTTTAATTTAGGGCTCTTAGCAAATGAAAATTTGCATATTTTTACAAGCACTCCATTTCACTTTAGGGCCAAAGGTGACCAGTGGGACAAAACTGATATCAGCATTCAATTCAGCAAGTGCATTTGCAGTACTTTGCATCCCCGAGACACTAGATGAATTTATGATCAATGAATTTATGATCTTACTAGAGAGTTTGACAGGAACAAACTTAATAAAAGGTAGACTCTGAAAAGTGCCAGCACAGAGGTAAAAGTAGTGCCCAGAGGGTAACAGAGGAGGAGCTAATTCATTCTGGCTGGGAGGGTCATGGGAAGGTGGCATTTAAACTGGGTCCTGGGCATGAGGAGTCGTCCCCCTGGGTGGGTGGCTCTTCTGCTTCCCAGAGGGTGATGGAAGTTTGTCTGACAGTAGGAAGAGGAAGATGGGGCTTTGGGGTCTAAAGTTAGCCTTCCTTAGAGTCACAAATTGCCCTTGGAAAATTCCTTAAATTTCCTGTGAAGTTTTCATGGTTTTGAGTATCCAACCTGTATAAGGAATTTGCATGCTTATTAAAAGTTGCAAACTAAAACCCATATGCAGAAACATTCATTCCATCCTGCTTCTGAAGAGTTCTTGCTTCCCCACAGGGTTGACCCCGTTCTAACAGTAGAAGTCTATACCCTGCATACGAGTTAATAGACCTTTTTGTTATTGTAAGGGCTACACAAGCTGGCGTGTGAAGGAGCTTGCAGTTAGTACATAGTAGGAGCTCAGCGAATGTTTGTGGATTTTGAATCCTGAGGTCCGACCTACACCTTGTTCTTTGAAATGTAAAGGAAAACTTGGCCACCTACTTCCTGTCCTCCTCAAATGGCATTTCCTGTAGTGGCTGGGCTGACCAAATGTCATCCTCACATCCTCAGACAAGAGTCTCACAAGCCCCTTAGAGAAACCACATCCTATTCAGAGGTTCAGGATGTAAAGCTAAATGCTGCGCCATGTGGCTGTCCTTGACCGCAGGCAGGTTTCTGAAGCGTTGATCTGTCCTGAATGAGCAGCGGAGAACACAGGCGTGTTCAGTGCCTGGGGAGTTCTGGGGTGGGAAAGCCGACAGTAGCGTCTCCATTCCCCTAAGCTTCAGAATCCCCTTCTTTCCTGAGTCAGACTCACTTGCAGGTGGTGGACTTCGACGACTGTCTTGCTCTCAGAATTGCTTTCCTCAATCTGGGATTTAAGTGTATTGCTCTGAGATGGGGCAGGGGACAGCCGTGCGATTTTTGCGGCTGCATTTTCCAGAAACATGTTGAGAACCTTGTCTAGTACATAATCAGTCTCCCTTGACATAAATCTCTGTGTGAGAAACTTTTAAAATATTTTGCTTGCTTTACAACTTGTTATATTTTCTCCTTTTGTTGATATAAATTATGGAACTCACTACCTGGAAGCTCAGAACCAATTAAATGTTTTTTCTTTGATGACAAAACAAATATAAAGTCATTGCTAAAAATTTTGAGAAATGGTGAAAAACATCGAAAAGGAGTCCTGACTCGTGGCATGAACTTGTGGGCTTCAAGGTGACTATTGAAAGGCAGCTGTCATAACCAAGCAGCAAAGAGGGGAGAATGGTTGGTTTTAAATTGCTGAAGCACTTTGTGATTATTGTAGCAACACATTGGTGGAATTGTCATTTTAGATCACACAAAGTCCTGAATTTAAGACTAAAGTTAATTTCTTGAAGTTGGAACAAAAACACAGTAACAATAGTTACCATTAAGTGAACACCTACTTTGCCCTAGGCACTTCAGGCATTTAAAGACCTTTTTGCCTCTTCACTCAACTCCCGTGATGGGATTAAACCCGGATGCTGCTGTTATCTTTAATTGCTGATGGATGATCACTAACCTACCTTTCAGCAGTTTGAGCGTAGTTGGAATAAACAAGTGGTTCAGCATAGTGTCCTGGGTAAGCCTGTGTACACTGGATCCATCCTGCCACTGTTTGCTGTGGAACCTTCCGTACGTATTTAACCTCTCCGTGGCATTAGTTAACCTCATCTGTAAAATGGGGATACCAATATTACATAGGATTGTTATGAATATTAAGTAAATTAGTATCTGTACTAGTTTTATCTATGCTAACCTTGCACAAGTTGTGGGCCAAGGAGAGTACTTACAGTGTTTGTCAAATAACCTTTTGAGTTGCTTCTTATTGCTTACAGAAAACAAAGGTATTTTGGCCTAGCAATTGGGACAGCATTTCTCATGTTAAAGTCTAGAAATTCTGGTGGCTTAAGGACAATGGGGATTTGAGGAAGAAGTGGGCTATTTAGAACTTCCTGAGCCACTTCTAAAAGGTTTTCGAGTTGTTGGTTATGCTGTGCTCTACTGAGGCTCAGTTTGTTTTGTGCTTCTGGCTTCATCCTTTCTTCCCTCCCTGATTTATAGGACATTTCTAGGTGTTGACTTAACTGTTATTTCAGTTCTTCGTATATGTAACTGAGATTCTTTGAGTTTTTTTCTATTCTCTTGTAACTTTACAAAGAAGGATTTTTAAAATTCATAGATAATATTATTTTGGAACACAGATTGGGTAGGAGAGCTTATATTTACTCAGAAAGACTACCCAAAGTTGAGAAATTGGGTAGTTTTGTAAAAATATTATTATAGAAGCCACTAATTTATTTTATGGACTCCCTGATCTCTTGCGATTCATTACAGAACTAATATCCACATTCAGCAGGATTCCTGGTGTCGGAGTGGCAGACTCGGTAGGGGGCCGTGGGGTGCTGGGTGGCATCTTGGCTCCTCCCCTGACCCTTCAGCCCTCCCAGCCTCAGTTACTTTGCCTGGAAAGTGGGAGACTCATACCTTTATCTTGTGTAATAGTCTCTATTTCCCTGGGTAGTGTACCTCCGGCTCCTATTGTTGCTACATAACAGCTTTTGTTGTTTACTGACTGCTACTGCCACTCTGCTGCTGCTTCTGCTATCTGCTGTTACTAAATGCTCCCTGACGTCAGCAAAATAAGCAAAGTAACTAACTGGGAAAAGCTCTGCAGCATCCTGGGAAGTGCACAGTAATATTTAATCCCATCTTTAATGCTCATTTTCTGTGTAACTTTTTGATAAATCTGTCAACACCTC
>RJWJ010048425.1:0-10601 GCA_004363605.1 Indri indri | reverse complement strand
GTTTTTCCATTCTTGTGATACTTCCCTAAGGAGAATGGCTTCCAGTTCCATCCAGGCTTTACAAAAGATACTAGATCACCATTTTTTTAGGCTGAGTAGTGCTCCATGGTGTACATATGTCACATCTTATTAATCAACTCAAGTACTGATGGACACTTGGGTTGATTCCACATCTTTGCGATTGTGAATTGTGCTGCTATAAACATTCGAGTGCAAGTACCCTTTTTATAAAATGTCTTTTTTTCCTCTGGGTAAATACTTAGTAGTGGGATTGCTGGATCACATGGTAAGCCTACTTTTAGTTTTTTTAGGTATCTCCATATTACTTTCCATAGAGGTTGAACTAATTTGCAGTCCAACCAGCAGTGCATGAGTGTTCCTATCTCTCTGCATCCATACCAGCATCTGTTGTTTTGGGACTTTTTGATAAAAGCCATTCTCACTGGAGTTAGGTGACATCTCATTGTGGTTTTGATTTGCATTTTCTTGATGATTAGAGACATTGAGCATTTTTTCATGTGTTTGTTGGCCATTAGTCTATCTTCTTTTGAAAAGTTTCTGTTCAGTCCTTTGCCCACTTATCAAAGGGGCTGTTTGATTTTTTCTTGTTGATTTGCTTTAGTTTTTTGTAGATTCTGGATACCAGGGCTTTATCAGGTGTATAGCATGCAAATATTTCCCCCCATTCTGCCAGAAAATTTTAAATTACTTTTCAAGTTTCAGTTCAAAGATGGTGGGTCACCTTTTGAAGTTCTTGTAACTCTTTAAGGAAGACTTGGGCTCTCCTTTTACTGTGCTCCCAATTTTCATCCCTCACCTCCCAGCCTAAATGTCTGACCCATATTTATTGCACAACAAATATTGTAGGATAAGTGATTGTAGGATAAGTGATCATAGTTTTTGCTGATGTTGTTTACACAGGATCTATTTCTCACATTACAGAGGGGTGTGAGTATTCCTTTTCCACTACTAATGGCAGCTGTTGACTCTTTTCTCTTCTATCTGCCACATTTTCCAGTGGCTCCACCCAGACTATCCCAGGGAAATTCCATGCTACGTCCACATCTCTGTTGACACAAAAAACAGGGCCCTGTTCTTAACTAAAACTCCAGTTGTGGTTTTGTGTTATTTTCTTTGCATACCCCTAAAACTGCAAGCCAATTTACTGAAAAGAAGCCTTTAAAATGCATCTATTATAGTAGGAATTTATGGCAACTTTCAATAAATGGCCTCTGGATTTCTGGTTCAATAAATTGCTTTTGGCTGTATGGCTGCTTTCAGGGCAGTAAATTATGCAGTAGCCATGAGTTTCCCAAGAGCTTCAGAGTTAGTTTGGATTCCTTTACATGTGCAAATGACAACACTGTAGAATGTGTAACATTTTTTAAGCTAGTTGTTTCCCTATGGTACCGAAATAAATAATACCCAGGTTACAGTCTGTGAACTGAGACCATTTACACACCTGCCACATTCAGCATTTCCTTGTGTTCTCATAAAGAATAGGTTTTCAAATACTAGGGGAGAAGAAATCCAGGAAATTGGAGATACTTACAAAATCTAGAGGTACATATGCTTCTGATTATGTTAGCTACACAAGTTTTGTTTAGAAAAATCTGTGGAAAAAGTGCTTGTTTGTTGAAATCTTTAGCATTCACAAACTTGTGCATTTGTGATTTTAATAAATACCCTCAGTTTCACAATACCTCATAGTACCATGGAGACGCCCATTAGAAATTGCTTAAGAATGTGTATGCTGAGACTGCTTTCTAGGAATAGGGGAAAAACCAGAGAAATGACCAGAATCCATGAGAGTGGGACTGACTCGTGGGGACCAGGGGTCAGGGTTGTGGGGGGCACTGGGGAAAGCTCCCCCAGAAGTCAGGGCAAGAGGAAAGGTGAATGGGCCGAGAGGACGGATCATAAGCATGGGGAAGAGAGAGAAGAACCAACTTAAGATGCCATGTGAACCAACTTATAGACATTTCTGATGAAGAAAACAAAATCAGATGAATTCAGGTAATCCTAAGAAGTTTCCTGAATGGGAAGGTAACTAAATGTGCATTGAAAGGACCCGCTAGGACAGAGCCATGGGAAAGGAAACTGCAGTCTGGTGGCGTATTTGACAGTCGTCCCGAACTCTGGGAGAAAGACATAAACTAGCTAAGTGATGGTTTGAATTATACAACTGTTAAGGAAGGTAATATGGACACTCACATACACAAGAGAATTTTGTACCTTCCAAGTGGCTACACCCATGGAAAGATTTCAGCATGCGAGAAACATTAATATTTTCACCAGGTTACACTAGAAAGAAAAGTTCAATAGATTTACAAATGCATTGGGAAGTTTTCCATGCCCGGGTGCGGACTGTGTGTGCTGCCTCACCCAAGGGTGGCCCAGGTGCTCCTGGGAGAGCCCCACGACCCGTGGGGTGGACACGAAGCCCAAGGAGGGAGGCGAGGTGGAAAACCATGATCACACTAATTTGAAGGTGGGGGTGTGATGGTTTCATGGTGGAGTTGGCTAGGAAGTGCTTGCGCCATGAAGGACACCCTCAAAAGCCTGAAGGAGGATTGGTTAAGTCAGAACCAATTCCAATAGGATCAAACCAGCCAAGCCAAGAAGCAGCATGTGTGGAAACAGGGAACGCAGGTAGGGTAACGACATTCCACACCAGTCGAAGACATCTAGTAAACAAACCAAAGCACCAAAACACCAAAGCAAACAAAAAACTTGCTGTTTTTTTTCAGAGCTGGGAGTGCATGGAGAATAAATACATCCACCACTGGGACACAGTGAGTTGGTCGCACCATGTCCTGACTACACAGTCAGAAAACTGTTTCTTCCTGGGCTCTCTCTAGCTGTTCCCGACACCTGCTCCATTACACTGTCAGACACAAAGAAACCGCTCTGCCTGAGTTCAGGCATAATGCTTTCTTTTTATCCCCCTAAACTGTCAACTGTATGTTTTTCATCAACATCAAATAAAAATGAGGTGAGAAGAAAAATTAGTTCTTCAAAAATAGACTTTTTTCCTCATAGTGACAGGTTTACTCAAATTTTTTGTGTTTGTATTTCAGTAAGTTATTTTGATCTCGATGTTTAACAATAAACAAAGCAAACAAAAATAAGAACGTGCATACACTTTTTGACTGAATAACGCTGTCACTTTGCTTTTATCACTTGTTATTATGCCTGTCATTTATAGGGCAATAGGAGTAAATGGTTGTAACAAAACCGACTCTAGGCAAATGCTCATTCAAATGCAACATGTTGTTTAAAAAGTATCTTTTGAAAAATCGTGCAGGCCGTATACTCTTTTAAAAATCGAGGTTGTGAAAGACAAAGAAAGAACAAGGAGATGTTCCAGATTAAAAGAGGCTAAGGCCATGAGATAACCAAATGCAGCCGGTGCCTCTGGCTTGGAGCCTGGAGCACAACCCTGTCTGCTTGTTTGTTTCTCTGTAAAGAACTTTAGTGGGACACGTGGCAACATTTGACGAGGGGCTGTAGATTAGAGATTAGTGCTGTACCAAGGTTAGTTCTTCATTTTAATCATTGCACTGTGGCAACATAAGGAATATACTTGTTTTTAGAAAATGCACACTGAAACATTTATGAGTAAAATGGAATTTTGTCTACAATTGTGGCAGGCAAATTCGAAAGGCAAAGAAAACCAAGAAAACAAGGGGAAAGACTCAAATACATTATGTCAGGACTGAGGATTAGGTAGACAAAAGGTAGAGAAGAGATTTAGAACATAACAAACATATATTCTGCAAAATTTTATAATAATAGACTAGAAAATTAGGCCAAATTATCAAATCATATCTACAAGAATCAGAAATTGTACCATTATTAAGCTTTGCTAGTATGAAAGGTACAGGTAATTGGGAGACCCTGGGGAAGCAGGAAGACTAAGACCACCGATGCAATTCACACGTTCTCGATTGCCAAGATTTATTATTGTCATGTGCAAGAGATTGCTTTTGCAAAGGAAACCAATTATGAAAATGTCTCCATTTTATACTTTGATGACTGCATATTTGATGTTGACATTTTCCAGGAGCCCATGTGCAACATAAATCTATAGGTCCTGTGTTTGTTTACCATGTGCAATCTAGACAGACAGGTATAGCCTGCTAAAAGCATTCTATTGATTAGAACTTCCCGTTATCTTTCCACTAGTAAAAATCATGAGGAAGTCTGATTTTCATGTTTACAAGGAGATTGGACCAAATCATTTCTTTTTTTCTTTGTCTGTCCTGAGTTTCTGAGAGAGAGAATGAATTACAGGGCAGCAACTCACTCTTTTCTTTCCAAGACCCACAATATCCCCTGGTACCTGTCTGCAAGTATCTTGTTTTATATCTGTTTTCTTGGCATACATCTGATTAGCACTCATTTTTACTCTCAAAAGTGCTCCCCTTTGGAAAATCAATTACCTGGTCATTTTACCCATAGTCAATAGTGAAATAAATTTTTTTTAAAAGGCATCAGACCTTGGTAATTTTATGCAAATAATTTCAACAATTAAAAAATATTATGCACTCTATACTATTTCAGGGTGTAGTGGACAATGATGAAAGCTTCCCAATAGTTTGCTTTATATAACAGAATGGCTCTGACACTATGACAGGACAAATATTGTACAAATAACAATGACTGCAGGTCAATCTAAGTTTGTAGGCTCTTGTAGCACAGCTGGATATAGGAAGTGATTGAGCAGATTAAAAAATCTGTCTCTGGTTCTGTGATTTGCTTCTAATTTCCTCTGTGTTGGCTTCATCCTTCGCAGGCACTCTTTATGTATATATCAATTATCTGATGTATACTAATTAAACAAATATTTACCCTGCAAACCATCCATCTCAATGTTGTCTTTCGTGTTAAATCTGCCTGTTGACCGTGATAAACATTTAACGGGTGGTAAAGACGGAGGAGGAGTCAACAGCCTCTCTGAAATTTACTGAAATAAATAGTTTCGAGGGCAGCAATTCTCACCAAAGCAAGACAGAAGGGGGAGGTACAAGGAGCTTAGGAAAGGACGTCTTTTCTGAATAAAGACAGATTCATGTAAGAACATTAGCATGATTTTAGCTACATTTAAATATTTCATTTGTGCCTCTGTTGTACCCTGCCTTTCGTCATGGAAAGTTCTGGGAAGACTGTCTGCGCTACTGGCTCGTGGGCCCTTTGTGCACGGCTTTTAGAGAGGCCGCCAGGACGTGCGTGCGCGATGAGTGAATCAGGCCACCGCCACGTTCTCCCATCTCTCCTCTCTTCGAAAGTTTGGTATTTAAAATTTCCTCTCTGTTCGACTCATTTCCTGTAGACGACGCAGGAATACGAAGACCCTTATGAGAGTTCTCAGCAGGCTGGCTGCGTTCTCCCTAAGCACAGAAACAGCTTTCCGGAAAGATTGGCTCCTTGTGCAGTAAGCGAGGGAGGTCTGCTAAAACAGCTTCGGTAGTCCGTCAGACAGATTGGTATCATTCTTCTGCTTACAGTGCCTGTGAGTGTTTGCAGGATTTAAAAATGTCTTAGCAAAATATTTCTTCATGCTTTTGACCCATGGACCGGAAGTCAGGCTGTGGGGAAGCCAGGCGGGCTGTGCCCAAGGCCTGGCTGTGCTGATGTCAGACGTTCCATTGCATCCCGCTGGCAGCTCGCCCCACGGGCCTGGGTGCACCCCGGGATCCAGCAGCCCTAGCTGAGTGGTGGCCACCTGTTTCCCAGTGGCTCTAGGGACCTAGTTGCTTCCTCCCTGGACTTCGTCACGATTGTGCTTCGCCTTATTTCTGCTTCCTCTGAGACTCCTGCTCCCGCTCCCTCCGTCCCTGTGCTCCGCCTCACCGCTTCCACCGCCCCGTGGGCCCAGCAGTACCTGGATGCTGGGATCAGCCTCCTGGGGTCGCGGCAGGGACCTGCCGCCCTTAGTTCTTGTTAGGGGGAGAGTCCAGACCTCGTGCGCTGCTCCAGGTATGTCAGGCAACCGGGTTTGCCCGATTTTTACACCCCGTCTGCGCAAGGTAGAGCCTTCCTACTCAGTGGCATTTCTGGAATACTGTTTATTTCAACAAGGACAGTTTGCTAATTAAAGACATTTCTATGGCAGATTTAGGTAACGATGCTTCAAAATCTCGCTATATCCACCTCTGAAGTATAGATTTCTGTTCAGCTATTAGCTAAGTATTTCTAGGTATTTGATTAAAATAAACTTTCATGCACATTTATCCATCATTCTTTATACTGAAGTAATTAAAAATGTGTTATGCATGGTAATCTGTATGTCAGGAACCTTCTTCTGCTTCTAACATCCTTAAGAAAAGGAAAAGGTGTAGCCATGTCAAGAATTTCCATCGCGTGCCAATCCCCTCCAAAGAGGAAATGAAATCACAAGGTGTGGCATATTACCGAACTCAGCTGAACTCAAGGTGCACATGAACACATGTGTTAAAAACACAGGAGAGCAATGGCCTAGGATCCAGTAATTGATGAATCAACCTTCTCCTTTGTCCATTCCAAAAAGAGAAAGCTGATTTACATGTTTCAGGGTTTTTGCTTGGGTTTCCCGCCTGGTTTCTAGAGTTCCACAAAGCTTACAGGTTGCACTGACATCGGAGATGAATGTCTATTTTTTTTGCTACATCGAAATCCTTAACTATTTGAAGAAAGCTATGATGTCTCCCTTTTGCTTCTTTAAGCTGAACATCACTAGTTTCTGCAGACTTTCCCTGCATCCTGTTGCTTACATGCAGACTTATGTGACTTATACGGGTTGGCAACGTCCCTCTAACAGTGTGCCCCAGATCCTACCAGCGTTCTGGCTGTAACAACCAAAGCGGAATGCTTTAGGATTGACATCTTCCTTTCTTTCTGAACCTCTTTTAATGTGGCCCAAGAGTGTACTCACTTGGGGTTTTTTGGTCAGTGAATTATGCTAGAGATTCCTTTGGAATTCCAAAGTTTCTAAGTCCTAAATTTCTTTAATGATAAACTGCCGTTAAGTAATTTTGGTGCATAATTCCAATGCCCAACTTAATATGATACTTATTAAGTTTCATTGTTTTGGCTTTGGACCATCATTTCAGACTGCTGAGGTTTTGAGGGTTTTTTGTTTGTTTTTATTCCAGCCTACACATTTACCATCCATCGGAGCTTTCTGCCTTGAGTGGATGTGACAAGCAGACAATTTTTCTTCAAGACTCATCTCTAAGCCTGTACTGGAAGTGCCGTGGCATTCCACTGGAGAGCACGGAGTACTAGTCCACCCAGCAGCACGCTGAACTTGCTGTGGACTCACCCAATCCGACAACCATCTGCATGTATAGACATGATTTCCATTCATAAATGAGAATTGTAAATTTAAAAATATCAAATGTCCATGTCATGATTGTTAAAGTGATTTTTATTATACCTGAATATAATTTTCCTTTCTGTAGGAGTGCATGTCTGAAATGATAGTGGAAATTAATGAGAAAATGTGACCCTGGGTATGAACTTTCACTGACAGACACGTGTCCTGACGAAGCACGTGATGATGTGCAGACAAGACCTGGAGGAGGAGGAGCCCCGGCAAGCTGTGGAGTTGCTTCTAAGAAAAGGATTCGATGAGTCAGGTTTACAGAGCTCAAGAGAGAGCAGGGGAACTGGAAACAGAAGGTGCACCTGGTCGGGTCTGAGATGACTAGGAAGGAGGCCTGGCTGACCACTCTGCACCTTTGTGCCTGAGAAATATTACGCCGCTTAATGCTCTACGTAGTGTTTGTTCTCCGATTCCTTTTCAACTAGACATAACTTGGGAATGGATAAGTATGAGAGGACTGAGGCTGGTATTTAACGTAAAGGAGCAAAGAAGGGAGGAATGAGAGAGAGGCTGATTGGGGTCAGAGATGCCAGAGAAAGGAAGGTTTGGTGCGAGTGTCCTTGCAGTGGAGGAGAAAACGGGGCTGGACCAGCACAGGGAGGGGCATCTGGAGTGAGCTCTGCATCAAACACAGAGGCGGAGGAGGCAGAGGAAACCAGGGAGATATTAATTCTATTGTCCAAGTTAAAAATTAGTTAGTAGATACTAGTAAGATTCCCAAAATAGGTGAATGTGGGGGAATATGGAGAAATCGGGGGAAAGACTGCACAGTGCCAGATTGCCACTTAGAATCCCTAAGGAGGAGTGTTTCCTGCCTTAGCAGGACAGAAAGGCTGACAGTATAAGAACCCAAAACTCGGCCTGGTCAGCAATGTGGTTTTCTGCTCTTCCTTTTTCTGCTTCTATTTTTGGAGACTTCGGACATGGCACTCAAATCCTGTAATTAAATTAGGTTGCCAACATAGGAGGGATTTCAGATTAAAGCAGGTGCTAGCATGAATGAGATTCTTTAAGAAAACGTTTCCTATTTATATCATGAATTGTATTCAGTTTTTTTCCACCCAATTATACACTAAAATACCATGATTTTGCTATGTGATTTTTCTATTTGGTTTATTTGCACACCGTAGTGGCAAAGAGATGCACTGTTTAATGAACTCAACTGAGGTAACCATTGGTTTTCACACACAAACTGCAAAACAAAAGATAAATTCACAGATCTTAGCATGTGGGTAGGGAGAATTGGTAAATCAATCATTATAGTGTCTGTAATCAGCTGCTTTGTGCTGCATGACAGCTTTTCTGTACAAAAATCTGCATCTTCTTTTCAGATAAAAAAATGTAGAACCATAACAGAGTGGGTTTGTACATTTTAAAAAATTAACACTAATATCTTGAGAAATAAATGTGTAACTAAAAATTGCATTAATTAGAACAATTCATACTTAATTCCTATATTTTTTGTTGGCATTCTTATAGGTCAAGAATAACATGACCAAAGAGTCTACAAAGGCCAAAAATTTCCATGTTGAAAAAATTGTGGAAAATGAATTCGAATACCGACAAGCAAAAGTTAGCTGATAACATTGGATGGGAAAGAGAGAAGTGTGTAGGAGTCGGCTGAGTGCGAGCTCCTTCCAGACTGGGCTCTGCCAATTGACGTCATCCCGCCACGAGCCTCCCCCAGACATTGCAGGCCAGCTGGGCTGGCCAACTGTGCGGGCTGTGGGGTTGGTGCGAAAATGTTTGGATATGGCCGTGGAGAGTGAATAGACTCTTAGAATCACAGGCTGTTCTCAGAGCTGGCAGAAGCCTTGGGGATTAAACTCCTGTGAAAAAGGATGTTCTCTCAAACTCATTTTTGTCATTTATATAAATCAGAAAAATTCATAATTTTAAATCAGATTTGAATTTCGTAATAAGATCAAGGAGTTAACGGCTTTCAAAAACAAATTGTTTTGCAAGTTCATATTTTAGGGCTCAAGAATATGACATTCTAGCATGTGGATGAGAACTGGGAGATTTTTAAAATTGGGAGTAACGTTTGCGGAAAAGGGAACTCAAAGCTCAGCCACCCAGGGTCTCTAAGTCAGTCACTGGGGGATACCACAGGTAATCACTGGGCACTTGCTCTGGGCCAGGCCACATTCTGGGCACTTGGACAAAATCAGTGCCACAAAACAAAAGAAACAGAATTCCCTTTCCCCGGGACTGATAGACTATAGAGAAGACAGAAAATGAAAAACAGAGATAAGTAAATGTTTCGTATAAGATGGAAATAGCATGAAAAAGTAGAGCAGAGCAGGGGGACTTGGAAGAGGTGTTGGTGAGGGGTGGGGCAGGGGCAATTTCCAAAGAAGGGCGTGGAGTGCTGGTCTCAGGGACAGAGAGTGATGTGGGCAAGGCCTTGAGGGAGGTGAGGGAGTGCGCCCTGCAGAGGTCTGAGCACGCCAGGCAAGAGGGAGGCTGCTGCAAAGCCCCAAGGTTGAGCGACACCCACGTGTCCCGGAGCCACAGTGAAGAGTCGTTGTTGCTGGGGCAGTGGGCCAGGGCCAGAGAGGTAGGAGGTGAGATCAGGGCAGCTGTTCGGAAGATCCGTCAGGGCTGGAGGCCTACAAATCTTAACCTCTTACTCTGAACAAAATAGAGAATGTTAGAGAGTTTTAAGCAGAGAAGCCAGAGTGATGTGACCTGATTTATATTTTTAAAGGATCATTTTGGCGGCAAGCTGGAGACTCAGCCAGGGCAGCAGCAGTGAAGGGGAAGGAAGGTTCAGGTTTTGGATACTTTGCATCTTCAAGGTGGTACCCACTGGGTGAGGTAGAGGGATGAATGTGGGACGTGTGAGCAAAAGGTGAGTCAAGAATAACTTGACAGCTTTGGCCTAAGAGTAGGCGTTTCTGTCAACAGAGATGGGGATTAAAGTATTATTTGGTCCCCTACTTGTGTGTTAAGCACAGTGCCAGGTGCTAACTCTCTAGGCATGAGCTAGATCAGTATTTTTTCATCCCTAGGTCATGACCAATTTGATTGTTAAAATTCAATGATTCTCAACTAGAATTTTTAAAAAATCAAATGGAATAATATTGTGGACACTTCAATGTTGCACCAATGCACTTAAAGTGGTGCTGAGAATACCAGCTGCTGCCAGCTTATGCTGAATCATCACTGAGTAATGACTATGGCCACAAGGAACTACCTTGCCCAGGGATGAGCACAGCCAATGCACCAA
>RJWJ010048424.1:0-10582 GCA_004363605.1 Indri indri | reverse complement strand
GGATTGCAGGTGCGGCCCAGTCTTAAGCCGGGGGCCCCTGGTGAATCCTCCTGCGTATCTCTGGGTGCTCCCTCTGTGCACCGCCCCTTCTCAGAAACCCCCACCGAACAAATCCAGCCCCTTCCGAAACTTGAACTTCTGTCTCTTCCTTCCCGGCCCAGGGAGACGACCACCTGCGTGGGCTCCACCTCCGTCCCCTGCGGCAGGAAAGCACGTCCAGGCCGAAAGCCACAAGGACGGGCAGTGCTGGGCTCACCTCGTGGGTTTCTCTTCCCCTGGGAATCAGTTTTCAAAGCTACGGAGAGTTGCCTCGTGTATTGCTCCATTTTGTAGTTGCTCTCGGTGGACAGGGTCGTAGGAATCACTGGAAAACATTCTCGTAAGCACATAATGGAAACACCAGTCCAGACTGGAGAAAAAGAATAAGGAATCCCGGAGGGATATTGCCAAGGAAAATAACGAAACTGGCGGAATTAGCATATCGAGAGGAGATTGGGGTTGAATTATTTGAGGGATGAACAATATTTACACAGTCATAATAATATAAATTCTGAGAATTGATGTAGACAAAAACAACACAGGGAGGAACAGAAAAGGAAATGTGTGTGAGCCCCGAGAGAAAGAGGTAAATTGGAAAACTAAGTTCTCATCTTGTTGATGGAGACAGTTAAGAATAGTATCTGAAATGGAAACATAAACACCAGCACTTTGAGTTTATTATTTAGAAATATTAGATAAACACCAAAAGGAACATCAGAAAAGCTAACTGTGCTTGCCTGTAGGAATTGGGTGATTGCCGTTTTCACTGGAAGTATAATTATGCAATTATACATTTTTTATTGTGAAAATAACATATATACAAATGTGCATAAATGTTCTGGCATTTAACAAACAAGGAGAAAGCCAAGTAACTCTCAACCAGGCCGTAAACTTGATTTTCACTGGAAGTCTAATTATACTATTTTTTAAAACATTTCTATTGCAAAACGTAACACACAGAAATGGGAATGAATGTCATAAGTAGCATTTAATAAATAGAAAGTCAACTAGCTATGAACCAAGTCAGGACATTGATCATCATTTTCACCCTGAAAGGTTCTTGGACACTGAGAGAGGCAGCGAGGCAGGTCGGGGAGGGCGTCCGGGCCGGGGTCCCCGCTTCCCGCCAGGCCTGCCCTCCGCACGTGCTCTCTGCTGGCACAGGTATGAGGGGTGGATGGCGTGTGGGCCCACGGAGCCCATTCAGCCAGACACTCGGCTCAGGCCGTCCCGAGAACTTGGTCGGGATAAAACACAAGTCGGCGTCTGCTACGATGTGCCTCACTTGGGATAAAATTAGCGGTAATTTCACCGGCAGTCTTGCCTTCCTTGATGACTCCAAATGTTATATTTTGACTTTTCCATCAGCTTAAATATTCGTTGAGCTTCCACTTAAAATTAAGATAAAATTACTTTTGCTTAATTAAACAGCACCAATACTTTAGGGCGAAATAAAAGCAAAGCCGTGTGGAGACACCGCTGCAAGAAGAGGGACAGGAATGTACCGTGGGCAGACACACGGCCCCTCCCGGGGTGAAGCCGCACAGAGGGGCCGGGTTTCGCGAAAAGGGACTTGACCACGGTCCTGTGGGTCACCCGCCAGGCGGGGCAGAGCCTCTCTGATCTTTACTCAGGGTTGTCACTGTGGTTCTCCACGGCCCTCCTGCAGAGCAGAAGCTGTGTCGATTTTCAACAAACACCCCTCGCTCCACACTAGCAAGCTGGCCCCAGCCCCGAGGCGGCTTTTTGGACAAACTCTGCAGAATGGAACCGCGAGTCCCCAGCCCAGCGCTGAGGACCAATGCGCTGAGTTTGGGAGGGACCCAGAGCACTAGCCACTTCTGTTCCTTTGGCCACATTTTTCCAGCCTGGGTTCTTTGCATTTTGCATGCTGAGATCACGATTCTCCGCCCCCCCGCAGGAGGGGCCGGAGGGAAGGACGTCCGCGCGCCCACCGGGCAGGTGTGGCAGGAGTGTGTGGGGTTCTCTCCGCCCGCATCTGCTCCCTGACTCCGACCCCTTAGTCCTCCTGCTCCGCCAACAGTGTGAAGACTCGGTTACCAAACCCGAGACTGCCTCCGCGCTGGCGGGACGAACGGTCACCCTTAATTAGGGACGTGAGTAAGAAGTGCCAATGAGTCGAGCAGGTCTGACACACATGTGTTTTCCATGGTGTTTTGAGATGTGAGCTGGTGCACGGTCCGGTTGGGTTGTGGGGGACGGGTGAGAGACGCTGCTCCAGGTGGTCTGACCCACCCGCTCCTCCCGCAAGTTCTCACCAGGGGCCTGGTGGGTGTGGCCTCCGTAGTCCTGGTTTCCTCGACTCCCGACCTCCTGACTCTTGTCTTCCTTGTGCCCACCTGGCGTTGACCCGTCTGGTCTCCCTCAGCCTCCTGCTGCCCGGGCCGTGCGCCCCAGGTTTGTCGGGGTCCCCTGGCTTCCGCTGTCTGTGCCGTACCTGGGCTCACACCTGCACTCGCTCCTTGAACCCCACCAGGGATGCAGATTCCCCATCCGGCCCCTCCTGGACTCCACCTGTCACGCTCCACGTCACCCTCCCTGGACACCCGCTGACGGGGGACCCGGAGCTCTCTCCACCGTCCGGCTCCTGCTCTGTGCCCACGGCCATGGCCACTGTGGACTCGACAATTCTGCACACAGATGTCTATGAAGTCACTCTCCTGAACGCACCTTCTCAGAAGTTGCAGGTCAGTTTGGTTTACGTCCTTCCAGATCTTCTTCTTCACTTTTACATTTGTAATTTTTTTTTTTTTTTGGTCAAGTGGAGCAGTGGGAGTGGAGAAGGAACAAAGGAATCTGTAACTGGTTGTGATCAATTACATTTGTAATTTTTTAAACAGAACGCTACTATGTTGCACTTACTGCTTGGCAACATTTTTTTTTACTTAAGATATAAGCATTTTTTCATATCAACTTATATAAATCTTCTTTATCCTTCTGAATAACTGTGTAACATATTATTTAATATACCCTAATTTATTCAACCATTCCCTACCGATAGAAGTTTAGTTCAAACCATTTTTCTATGACAAATACTGCTTCCACGGACATCCCAGATGCCTGTCAGTGTGACCGTATTTCTGCTGCTCCCCAGAAGTCCAGTTACTGGGATGAGCACTGTGCAAGTAAAAACCTCGATGGATTGAGACTGTCGCCTTCTGGTTCAGCTGTACCCCCGCCCCCACTCCAGCCACGCTGCGCGGCAGCCATAGTGCCTCGGGGCGTCCAGTGCACCTGGCGGCTCGTGGGGGTGCACCCCCAGCCCAAGAGGAGGGGCCGGGCCGGCAGTGCTGCCTCCAAGCTCTCAGCCAAGAGCTGTGACTCCAAACGCAAGCCCTGCCGTTGAATTCCCACCCCTCGGTGCGGCTCGTCTTTGCCAAGGGTACCGCTCGGTTGGCTCCCAGAGCCGGGTCCGTGGGCCCCCGTCCAGATGCCCTGGGCCCGCTTCACCTGCAGAGCCGGGCTCCCTGCAAGTGGCCCAGGAAGCTGCACTTTAACAAGCTCTCCAGGGCTGTTAAGTCGAGGCAAGTTCGAGAACCCCTGGCCTGGATTCAGCTTCTCCGCCTCCCCTGAACTCGGGGCAGCAGCGGTCGGTCCCAGCCCCTGGCGTGCGCTCTCTCCAGGTGTCCCTGAAGCCAGCAGGCCTGGTCCTGCTCTCAGAAATCAAAGCGGGCAACCCTCTGCCTTCGCGCTGCCCTCCCTGGGCGAGGTAGCTCCCGTCTCCTGCATTATTTATGAGTTCAGTCCAGTCCAGCCAATCGAAGGCCTCTACGCGCTTCCCGAGGCCTGGCGGGCAGCCAGGAATGCACTCAGAGCCGTCCTGCTCACCCACCCACCGCAGCGGGGTCAGGAGCCAGCAAAACCCTTCCCATTTTGGAAAGGCAGTTTCAGGCCATGCACACGGCAAGCGCTGTGAACCAGAACGCCGGGCAGCACGTGTGTGCATGCGTGCAAATCTGTGACTCGGGAATGTTTCAATGGGAAGCGCTAATTCCACGAGCTTCCTACCACCACCGTGCGTGTCTGCGACTCGGCGACCAGCCCTGGTGCTCCCAAGTCGGACGTGAGGCTGGTGGGTGACAAGCACTGTTTTCAGCCACACCTGCTGTTGCCAGGATGGGAAGAGCACGTGGGGCCTGCCGCGGGCTGTGGAGGTGGCTTGGCTGGAAGGTGCCCACTGGACGCCCCGACCTGACTCGCGGCCGACCTCTCCCTGTGGCCACCTGTGGCCTCCGGGCTTTCCAGCCCGCGAAGGATGCTCTTTGAGGGGAGGGGAGGCTCCTTTGGGTGGACGAACACCGCAGGCTCCACTCCAGGGTACTCAGGGAGCATTTCAGGGTCCCTGCAGGCTGGGGCACCAGCTGGCCACTCTGTCACACTGCTGGGTGGGACGCCGGCTCCCCCCCACCTCCTCGACCGGCTGTTCCTGGGACCACCGGCTACATAAACGATTTGCTGCCAAATGCCAGCCACAGCTTTTCTTGCAGGGGACCCCAAGCTTTGTCACGCCGGACGTGGGCTCCCAACACAAGCCAGTGACTTTAAGGCCCTCCGTGCCCCCTGCAGCCTCAAAGCACAGCCCCCAGGCTGGGCCGCAGGAGGACTGGCCGCTCAGAGCCCAGGGGCTCACGGGGAGCCGGCCGTGGGCGGAAGCCTCGGGGCAGGGGGTCCGCATCTGAAGCAGATGGAGGCGTCTCTGGAGACTCCAGGGTCTGTGTCTGGACACCGAGGACTTTGGCCTAAGGGATGAAAGGCGGTGCCTCCAAGCAGAATGGTCTCCGAGAGGGGTGCTGGGTCAGCGGGGGCAGGTGAGAGCAGGAAGTTTCACCGCTGGGACGAGGTGGCATCTGCCACCGCCTGGCCCTGGCCTTGGGGAATGCGGCTGCGTCTGGTCTGCGCTGAGCTGGGAGAAGGTGGGTGAATCCATCTGCCCGGGAGGCAGGCGGCTCCCCTGCGGTCAGACAAGCTGCGACTCCTCTCTCTAGAGCTCCTGGGGGCACAGCCCGGGTGGCAGTGAGTCCCAGCTGTGTCAGGGGACCTTGCCAAGCTGCAGCCAGGCAGGAGGATGAGTCATCCCTTCCTACTGGGTGAGGACGAACGTAACCAAATGCCTTCGTTAACCACTGACTCAGAGCTGGAAATGCCATTTTTAGAAGCCTCACTGAGGCTCAGTGTGAGGGAATCAATTTTTCATATTGAACAAGGTTTGCAGAAGCCTCGCGGCCGGCAGGCAGGGCCCGGAGGGGTGAGGCCCAGAGAGGGTGGCAGCCTCCTGCTGAGCCAGTGGTCCTGCCCACGGGGTGAGCCCCAGCGCTGAAACTAGGGTGCCACGGCCCAGGCAAAGCCTGCAGGGAACAGGGCCCAGGTCTACACGGGAGGGTGCAGGGGGTCAGGGCCCAGGTCTACACTGGAGGGTGCAGGGGGTCAGGGCCCAGGTCTACACTGGAGGGTGCAGGTCAGGGCCCTCACTTAGAAACCTGGGGACCAGTCTGCCAAGCTTCAGTCTCCCCAGACCGGCCGTGTCTGCGGGAGGCTTGTGTGGTGTTTTCCTCCAGAGTGAGACAAGCCTCCCAGGTGGCTGAATTTCTCTTCCAGAGGACAGGGCGCCAAGCTCTCTGTCCCGAAGGCGCTGAGATGAACAGTCCTCACTCGGACAGGACGGTCCTTCAGCCTGGTCTGTACAGTGACGGCCATTTCTGGCGAAGCTGTGATCAGCCAGGCGGCAGAGCCGGCTAAGTCTTCAGGAATCCGTGCTCAGCTCCGGTTCCTGAGCTGCGACCCACCTCTGTGACGCCTTGGGTGGTGTCCTCCTTCCTGGGACTGGGTGACACACTGCCCCCACCCCCAGGTACCAGTGAGCCGGGGGTGCCTGGGCAGGCCACGTCAGGACCTGTACTGACGGCTGGCGGTGGCGCGGGCCGTGGAGGGGGAGGCCTGAAACCGGCACCAACGGCTTCCTTGTTACCTGCTGGGACCGAAAACGAGAGCCACAGAGGCTGGGCCAGGGGCCTGGAGGAGAGAGTCCCCAACTAGTCTTGGGTGGAGCCGGCTTGGCTTCCTCCGCCCTAGGGTGGGCCGGCTGCTGGACCCAGCTCAGTGCTGGGGCAAGCTGCCCTGGCTGGGGTTGGAACCCAGGTCCGCTGCCGCAGTCGGCCTGGAGGAAGCTCGGCTTGCCTGGAGCCACCCATAGCCCCCAAGCCACCGGACCAGCACCGGGCCACCCTCAGGGGGCTGGAGCCCAAAGGAGCTGACCACGGCTGGACGAGGAGACCCTCTGGTGACGGGGTCGGGCTGCACACCCCTCTTCAGGGCACGGGAAGCAGCTCCCATGTTGGGAAGGCTGGGGTGGGTCCTTCCCTGAGGGTCAGGAACCCAAGGGTGACCAGCGGCCAAATGAGGAAACCTGGGACTTGCCACGAGCAGTCCCCACTCCAGAGCCTTCCGCCCCACAGAGACGGCGCAAGCCTTAAATTTCCGGGCAGTCACATTAAAATGTAGAGACAGGTGGAGCTAACCGATGATGGTACGTACAGTATCACTCGGGATGTCACCAGCCTGCAGTCACTCTGGCATGTGACCAGCGTGCCGATTATGCAGATGGCACACGCTTCTCCATGGGAAGTCCCAGGACCTGGCGACAGCATCTCTGGATCCAAACCAGCACACGGCCGTGGCTGCGTGGAGCGTGGGGGTCCAGCCAGTGTTCCCAGACTGAGACAATGCACGTTATGACCCTTTAAAGGAAAAACGAAGGCTTGTCAATTCCCAGGGGTGTTTTTATTTAACAGCCGCTTAAGCTACAGGTGACCACAAAACTGGGCACAAGACCCTGCCAATAACTGGTGTGTCTCCGTAAGGCCAAACAACCACAAATAAAACAAAGGTGGTTAAAACTGACATACAATGTGGCGTCAGGAACCGCAGGGACTGCCGGGTCCCTCTGTGCTGGTGCAGTGAGAAGCCTCCCGGCCCCATGGGCCACCGATATGCCTGGTCTCATCTGTTGGCCGCGTGACAAGGCCAGGAGGACAAATGCCACACGTGCTCGATTACAAGGCAGACACAGAGCTGGCCCTGATGTCAACAAAGTGAAACGCAGCCCAGCAAAGCTGGTGTCCCGCCAGCTCCCCGGGAGTTTGCCGCCGGGCCAGGGACGGCCTCGTGGGGGGAGCGGTCACCGCCAAGTCCTTGTGCCAGATCCCAGTCGAGGGGACAGGCGGGCGACTTCCCCGTGCCCGACACCTCGGCTGGCTCTCAAGGTCCAGGCTCCCTGGCCCGGCCAGGAGGGGCCTGAGCTCCGGTCCAACCGCGTCTGACACCAAAGACTTTGCTGGGAAGTCCATGGCGCTCGCCCTGCGGTGGGAGCTGCGGAGGGCGGGAGGGAGGACGGCGCGGCCCCCACTGCCTCGGGTCCTGTCGCGGGCGCAGGTGCCGGGCGGCCGGAGCAAGCCCCCAGCAGGCGGGGGGACATGGGGACGCGGGAATGTGTGACCCGAGAAGCCCAGGGCGCGACACCCACACACCTCGGTCCAAGGCGCCTGGCTGGAGGGCCGCTCCCTGTGTGGAGGCCAAGCCACCAGAGGTGTCTGTCACCATCCTGCCAGGCAGGTCCGAGTGCTGGCATGGGTCGGGGCTACACTCTGAGGCCTGGCGAGAGCGCTGGAGGCCAGACCCAGCTGCTCAAGGACCCTCGCGGAGCTTCTGGAACATGCTGACCCAATCAGATCAGACTCCCTGGGAGTGGGGCGGAGCCTCAAAGTTGGCCCAGGTGATTCCGAACCACTGAGCGGAAGTAGCCTGGAATCAGGGCAAGCTGCGGAGGACACGGGCACAGGTGCAGAGATCACACTCCCAGCCCAGCCCGGTGTGTGCCAGTATGAGTGTGTGCACGTGTGAGCACGTGAGCATGCCTGTGTACATGTATGAGCATGTGTGCACAGCCATGTGTGCACGTGCACGCGTGTCTGCGTACACGTCTGTGCAGGCACCTAGCCATCTTAAACAGATTTGTCTGCATCACAGCAGCTCACACGGGACAGCAATTTGTCAGCAATACGTTGAGTGATCCTTTCTACAGAGCAGTGGTTCCGACACAGGCCGGGCGCGGAGGGCCCCTCCTCACCTGGTCAGGAGCAGTGGGCGTGGGCTGCCGGCCAGCAAAGGGATCTTTGGGGTCACGGGCTCCCCACAGTGTGGTCGGTGTGAGCTGGGAGGGGTGTGCCTGCAGCCCACAGGGCTTGGCCAAACATGAATAAAAACGTGGAAATATTCCCCAAATACTTAAAGATTAATTTTAAAAATGTTTACATAGCTCTCCGGGGTTTCTTTTCAAGTTCATTGTTGGAGACGGCTGCATCAAAGGACCAGGCTCTGAGTCCAGCCATGGCTGCTGATTTCTGGAGTGTCCAAAAACCGCAGAGAAATAGGGACTGGGTGACACTGGCCGGGAACCGGAGAGAAACGGTGTGACCTGCAGCGGGCGCCGCAGCCTGAACGGAAGCCACGGTCTGCCCAGTGCTCCCGCCGCTCAGCCTCCGCCCGCTCTCTGCAGCTGCGTCCCCAGCAGGGACCTGTCGGGCAGAGCCGTCCTCCCTCCATCTGTGGGAAAATCGTCCTCCATGAAACTTAGGAATGGGGGTGGGGGTGGGGGTCACAGCAGGAGGTGGGGACAGCCGCCCCGTCGCCGGCATCACCGCCTGAGCTCCGCCTCCCTCCCCCAATCCGTGGATACACTGTCTTCCATGGAGCCGGTCCCTGGTGCCAAAAAGGCCGGGGGCCGCTGCCCTGAGGAAAGTGGGTCTGCTGGAAAATGGTGCAGCCAGAGCACTCAGACCTACCCCGCGTCCTGAACATCCGCAGCGGCCCTCAGACGCGACCTCGCCCTAGTCTCCCTCTTGGGACACAGGGCGGAGCGTCAGGCCCGGGCAGGCGGGATCCCAGCACTAGCGTTAGCACGCGCCCGCCGCGTCAGTGCCGGAGCTTATTGGACCCTCGCTGTTCTGTAAAACGGGCCGGGCAGAGCGGCTCACACACGTCTCAGAGACAAGTTAACAAAGAGGAGAGGCCAGAAGCCCTGTCCCCATGCTGAGTAAGAGCCGGGCTTGGAAGCCGCTCTGACGGCTGAAGGAAAGCAAGTTCGATACCGAGAATCCAGTTCCATCTCCAAACGCCGGCCATGGACAGCGAGAAACTGAGAAAAATGCCATTTACAATAGCACCAGAATACAAAATCTCTACGGACAAGCTTAACAAAAACTGTGCAAGGCCTGAGTGTGACAAGGAAACGCCGCCTCGTGAAATTTAGTGACCAGAGGATCACGCTGGGCTCCTGTCTCACTCTCAGACTGAGCGGACCAGCAGTCTACTTGGATCAGAAATGGCTTGAGCCCAGTCAGGCCCGGTCACCCACGGCAACCTGCTGGCAGTACATCTAGAACTGTCAGTTTTGTCCAACGATTTAGAGAAACACAAGATTTTAACATTGCTAGATGTGGATATACCAAGGAATGGAATGCAGCGATTTCAAACTTTTGTGGGGGGAAAAAGATTTAAACATTTAGGGTCTGGTCCTTGCATATCTCCCACAGATGGGAAGAGAACATTCCCTCGTTCCCCCACTGGCCGGACCAGTCGCCCCCAGCAGGGCCACCCACAGATGCAGGGAGCCCCGGAGTTCAGGGTGGGGCGGGGGGTGCAAGAGCAAAGCAACACCTCACCCTATTTCTCCCAAATTTCCAAGGCCAGTGCTGTGCACGGAGAATACATACTCAATAAATACTTCATTAACTTAGTAAGAACTGCATTTGTGATGAGTTCTGGAAAGAAATTCTTTTTTTTTTTTGAGACAGAGTCTCACTCTGTTGCCCTGGTTAGAGTGAGTGCCATGGCGTCAGCCTAGCTCACAGCAACCTCAAACTCCTGGGCTCAAACAATCCGCCCGCCTCGGCCTCCCAGAGTGCTAGGATTACAGGCGTGAGCCACCACGCCCGGCCTGGAAAGAAATTCTTAATAATGCGTAATGGTGGGTGAATTAAAGGCTATGGTGGCGGCATAGATAAGAGACAGTATAGAACAGAGACCCCGGTTAAAGACCCCCGCGTGTGTGGGAACTCTGTAACGGAGCGTTAGGGAGCAGCAGGGAAACGAGCTCTTTAGCAGTGACACTGGAAAAAGACACTTATTCTAGTAAAAAGTAAAATTGGGTTCCTACCTCAGAGCACACGCGCAGTTGACACGAGCTGGATTAGACACACCTCCTACCTCAGAGCACACACACAGTCTACAGGAACTGGATTAGACACGCATCCTACCTCAGAGCACACACACAGTCTACAGAAGCTTGATTAGACACGCATCCTACCTCAGAGCACACACACAGTCTACACGAGCTGGATTAGACACGCATCCTACCTCAGAGCACATGCACAGTCTACACGAGCTGGATTAGACACGCATCCTACCTCAGAGCACACGCACAGTCTACAGGAGCTGGATTAGACACGCATCCTACCTCAGAGCACAC
>RJWJ010048423.1:0-10597 GCA_004363605.1 Indri indri | reverse complement strand
TGCCCCGCCTCCTCTGCCATGGCAACGCGCCCTTATTTCCTCGTCAGTCTTCCTTCCGCGGGAGTCTAAATTTCTGAGAGTAGTATGCTATCCTTAATCATTTAGTTAATCTTGCAGAGAGAAAGACTCCTTCTAACCTTCCTTCTGCACAAAAAGACCTCTTCATATGGTACCAGCCCACCACTGACTTTTCTTTTGTAATCTTGAGCTGAGCTGCCGTCATTTTTTCTTATCCTCTCAAGGCTTCAGTGAGACACTTCTGGAAGTAGTAATATACTTTTAACCTTTAAAAGCACAATAACACACTCAAATGGTGGCTTCTCGAATAGCAGGCAAGGTCTTCGTAACATTTGCCTGACCTAAGAGGAAGAAGTGTGTGGAACACAGAATTGATGAAAATGAAGCTCACTAAGTGCCTCAGTTTCTCCATCTGTAAAATAGGGATGTACTTACTTGTAGGTTACTGCGAGAATTAAATGAGTATGTAAAGCTCTTAGAACAGTGCCTGGCACAAAGTAGGTGCTCAATAAATGTTAGTTCACATTTATCACCATAAGTTAAAATTACTCCAATGTGTTTTTATTAAAAACGTTAGTCAAGTTTACAGAAAAAAAAATAACTTGATATAAACTGTTAGTCAGGACCATTCTGGTTGTAAGTGACTACTCAAGTTGGCCTATGTAAAGGCGTCACACTTACTCCAAGTTGAGTTGTCTTCAGACAGAGCTGGCTCCAAGAGCCTAAAAGGAAGTCGTCACAACTTTCCCTGCCACCCCATTACTTGGATCTCTTTTTCCCCATTGGCCTCACTCTCCAACAGGCACTCCTGCAGCCCCAGACAGACCTCCTTACATCTGACCATCCCAGTGGAAAGAGGGCTTCTCTTTCCCAAATGTCACACAAGGATTCAGCTGGGGTCTCGTTGGACTAACTCATGTTACGTGCCCATCTCTGAGCCAGTCTCTGTGGCAGGTTGGCCAGAACTGGGTCTCAGCTCCCCGGGGGGCAGGGAGGGGCTGGCTGAGAGGGTCTGAGGACATGGGGTCGCTCCAACCCAAACCACATCAACTGAGAGCAGGGTGGGGATCCCCAAAGGAAAGCAAAATGTTATTACTAGAAAAGGAGGTGAGATGCTGGGCAGGCAAGAACAGCAGGTGCTCAATGCAGTATCATTCCTGGTCCACTTCCTGTCTACGTTACTCCATATATGGACACATACGTAAACTAGTTACATAGTTTAAATCTAGCGGGTTTTAACAAGGAGTAAACATCAGAATTATAAATGGCTTATTAAAAATTTAGAAGTCCAGGCCCCAGCTATAGAAATTCTGATTCAGCAGTCCTGGAGCAAGGCCCAGACATCCATATTTTTAAAAAAAGACACCACTTCCTGCCCCTGAGAAGCTCCTAGATTACTGAGGAGGGACAAAGAAGAACACAGACAGTGACAAGACAATATAATAAGGACCACGATGTATACTGTCTGCGTGGGGTGATATGGGACACGGAAAATTGTTATGTGGGGGCCATGAGGAAGCTGCCACTGTTTGCCCATCCACATTCCCCCACTAGACTCCTAAGTTCCTTGAGGACAGAGACTGTATGTTTTCATCTAAGTTTCTCTTGGGTCCAAGGGAGGCTGCGGGTAGAGTGACATTGAGGCCAATCAAGGTTTTGCAGGGCCTGAAGCTCACACAATTTTCTAGGGAAAATACAGAACTGCAAATACATAATTAGATAAAAGGATGAATACTCATTTATAATGAGAAGAGACACCAGAACGAGCTACTGGAGCCATGGAGAGTCCTGTCCCGTTAATCTGAGGTCTCTCTAGAAAATTTATCTAAAAATGCTTGCAGAGAAATACTTTCAACCGCTGGCTGGTTTTGCTTCCCCACACAGAACACTTTGTAACCCGGCAACAACAGGCACTCCAGGGCCGTGTGAGTGATGGGCCTTCGGGCTTCAGATAAACCCACTTCCGACGGACTATTTCTTCCCCAGCTCCCTCCCTGTTGGCCAGGGTGCCACACAGCTCTCAGAGTCTCTGGGTTCCTGACCGTTCCCTCCCTTGTCAGTTCACGCCCAGGAGAGGTACTTGCAGCCTGTTGACCCAAGTAAGTGACAGAGGGGAAAATGTCAATCAATGGAGGTTTATTAAGCCAAGATTTTGCATATGCCCAGGAAAACACGAACCACAGACAAGCTATGGCTATTTTCCCAAGGGGACGTGGGCACCCTCAGCATTTTAAAGGCAACAGAGAGAAGGAAAAAGGCCGGGGCGGGGTGTCGATGAGGCAAAGTGGCTACATTCTTTGAGGCCCAAGATATCTACATTACACATAAAATAAGGAAGTGAAGGAAGCATCAATTATGTAGCTGTCTCTGGGAAGGTGGAAGAATGTCTGGTTCTGTCTTGTCTCCAGTTCTGTTACCTGTAAGATTAACTTGTAACTCATTCCTGGTGTGGAATCAGATAGGCCTTAGTTTTAGGTGCTAGTCATAGGTGCAATTTGCATGTCCTTGCTTATGAGAGGTTAGCAAGGAATTTCCTTAATGAACGATCTGTGGGGCCAGCTTTTTACAGGTGCCTGAGGCCTTTACCTTCTCTTTAGCATAAGGAGTTGGAGGAGAGGCCCTGGGACTTTGATTTTCTCTTTATAACCCTGATGTTTCTAGGCTTGGAGAACTGCACTATCCCAGCAGCTTCCCTACACCCTGCCCACAACTTTGTAAGTAGTCTCTTAATAAAGCCTTTCAAGTTTTCTAGTTTGAATGTGTCATCAGTTTCTGCCAGGGTCCTTGATTGATGCAGAAGATAAAACGTGTTAATTCGTATGGCACATGGGTACACACTCTCTAAGTATTATCACACGATGTACACTATTACATTATGCACCCCGTATTGTGCTTATGTGTCATTATTGTGAATAGAGTATGCATACTATTCCTAGCTCCTTTTATTAATAATTCACTGGCATGAGAATTCATCACTTCTGTTCCTTTAGTGATAGAGATACTAATACCAGTAGAGACCGAAAACCTAAAATAAAAAAGAAGCCAGTCAGGCCTCCTCGTTGGAGCAAATCTACTGAGGGCCCGTGGACAGCAAGCCGTCCCCTTCCAATCTATACAAGTGAGCCCCAAAGTCAAATGAGGACCTGGAGGCAGCCCGGGTCACACGTAGGTCAAGGGCTTAGGCTACCCAGAGAGCAACAGGCTGCAGCAGAATAGGCTGCAGCAAATCGCCCCTAGCAACTAGCACTTTTAAAATGTAGCAGAACAAGTAGCTTATAGGGTCATCCTGGAGCTTCAAACCCTAGCCAGTGAGCAGAATTCTATTAATAGCTCACCAGAGGGACCACCTTTCAGTTGCCAAGTGATACAGATCAACTCCTACTGGCTTAAGACAAAAGAGAAATGTATTGGTTCATATCACAAAAAGTTCCAGGGATAGATCTTGCTTCAAATGCAGCTGGATTCAGGTGCTACAAGGGTGTCACCGAGAATCCCCCCATCCTGTCCCCGCTCCCTTTCCCCCTCCCCCTCCCTCTGTTTCTCTCTCAGTCCCTCTTCCTCAGCTTTGTTTTCCTTGGGCTTGGTTTGCTTCTCAGTCAGGCTCTTCACAAGTGGTGGCCAAATGACCAGGAAAACCTTCAGTTTTATATCCTTCCAAATGGACGTGACAACCCAAAATAAGTGACTGAGGCAAAGATCTCAATCAACAGAGGTTTATTAAATCCAAGTGTGAGGACATGCCTGGGGAAAAAAACACAGACATATCTGTGACTGTTCCGCCCACACAGGGGATTTGGGAACTCAGTGTTTAAAGGGGAGAAGGCATCCAGAAAGAAAGAAAAAGGAGGAGGGGGTGAGCAGCAGGTAAATGGTTACATTCTTGGGAGGCCCAAGAAATCTACATTTTACATAAAATAAGGTAAATGAAGAGAAAAATGGAGTGAGGAAAGCATCAATTACATAGATGTTCCTGGGTGGGTGGAAGAATGATTGACCTTATCTTGTCTCTGTTCTGCACCTGGGAAGATAACTTGTAATCAACATTATTAGTGCAGAATAGAACAGACTTTAGTTTTAGGAACTAGACAGACCTGGCCTGCAGATACAAAGTTACAATTTGCATGTCCTTGTTTATGGGAGGCCAGGAAGGAATTTCCTTATGAATGATCTGTGTGTGCATCCCTTGTAGATGCCTTTTGCTTTTCCCTGGGGATCTGGTTAATGCACGTTAGTAACAGGAGTTCATTTGGAAGGGGGTGTTGCATGACTCAGCCTCCAGACTTGACCTTCCCTTATGCATAAGGAGTTGGGAGGTGGTCCCGAGATTTTCATTTTCCTTTACAGACACCATATTTCTCTATAGCAACAGCAAACAGCCTGAGGCTGGGTCTGACTGGCCAAGTTTGGGTCACATGTTCATCCCTCTACCAATCATCTTGGCTGTCCAGACTAGAATCAGGGAGTAGGGTTAGCCCCAGTGAAACCACTCGGACTGAGACAGGGAAAAGGGGAGTGGATGCTCTTCGGTAAAAAGGAAGAAAAACACCACAAATATCCATCATATTATACCATGGCTGCAGAGGCACCAGGCTGGAGCCAAGTGATTCAAATCTAGGATCTACAGACAGATGCCGGACCTAGGTTTTGGAGGCTCCTGCAACTGTAAGGTAGTGGAAAGAAGAGAGACAAGCCATCCCAGCTTGGCCACCACATGACCCTGACCTCTCAACTCTAGTCACTTTCCTTCTCCGACTTTAATGCTCTCGGCAATAAATGATGGTGTTGGACTAGATCTCTGAGGGTCCTCCTAGATCTAGAAAAATTGATGCTTGTGTATACTCAACAGATATTTAAAACTTCCAAATCCCAGATGAGGACAAAACAAAATCCAGCACCAGAGTAGAAGTCAGAAACATAAACTATTTTTCCCTTTGTTCTCTAGCCACTAAGCTAGAGGATCATCATCTTCAGGCAACCACTGAATCACCCCCTCCTGTGGCCCCATCAAAGGGGCTTATAGCCAGATGTTAGTGAGACTAAATACTACTTCTCTGCCACATGCTGACCGTAGCAAAATAACAAGAGACATTTTCAACAAAGGATTTGATTCCGGAATGATAAAACTGGGTGTGAAAACAAACTCATGCGGGAAAATGAAGGAAGCCTTAGAGAATACAAATGGGGAGAGAGGGTCTAACTTTCACAGAAAGTTAGGAACACTGATTACACTTTGGAAATAGAAGTTAAAGACCAGTTTTGCCATGGTTTGAAAGCAACATTTAGCACTAGCTTCTCAACAAACACAGGAAAGAAAAGTGATCAAATAAAAACTGCTTGCAAATAGTGAGTGTATAAACTTGATGAAATGTGGACTTTGATTTTGTCAGGTCGGCCACCTTGGGATCTTTGGTTTTCAGGGATAGCACATTGGCCAGATTACCACTGACACTGCCAAATCAAAGATGAGAAGGAATAATTCTGTAGTAGACAACTGCACACCAATATCAATGAGGGGCAGCATTTGGAGGGTCAGTCTATCAAAAGTATGCAAAGACTTTGATTCCCAGCTTGGACATATGCACCATATGCATTACATAAGATAAGGTAAATGTTTGAAGGGAAAAATGGAGTGAAGGAAGCATCAATTACATAGATGTTCCTCGGTGGGTGGAAGAATCATTGATCCTATCTTGTCTCTGTTCTGCACCTTGGAAGATAACTTGTAATCGACATTATTAGTTCAGAATAGAACAGATTTTAGTTTAGAATTGAGTTTGCTACTGCAGCTAAATATGTATGAACCCCACTGCTTCCTTTTCCATAGAAGTCAACAACTCTACTTTAATTGGAACAGACTCCACTCAACCCGGAAGCCTGGAGTTAGAGGCTGGGCATGGATAGCAGATATGGCTTTATTATAGTTCCAATTTTGTTTTTCCCAAGAGGGTGATAAAATCAAGGGATAAGCAGAAGAAGAATATTTAGACAATTACTCACCTGTTGGTTTCTAGTTAAATTGACTATCTGCTCAGTTACTGGTGCAGTCAACTACATGTTATTTAAATGTATTTATTTGTGAAATGCTGCCCATCAGCAATGAAATAGACTTTCACTAAAAATGCTTTTCCCTGTTCTGACTCTGCTCTGCCTTTCTGGGCAGGGTGATATTATTTATATTGCATTGTAGCAGTGGTTCTCAAACTTTTTGGCTTCAGGACCTCCTTACACACTTAAAAATTACTGAGGACCCCAACAAGCTTTTGTTTATGAGGGCTATGAATATTTACCATATTAGAAATTAAAACTGAAAAGTTTAAAAGATACTTATTAATTCACATAAAATAACAATAATTCCATTTCAGAATAATATAACTTTGTATCAGAAGCAATCATATTCTCAAAAAAAAAAAAAAAGAGAGAAGTATGGTAGTGTCTTCCAAGTTTTCAAATCTCCTTAATGTCTGACTTAGTAAAGACTACCAGAGTCTCACATCTGCTTCTGTACTCGGAACTTCTGTTCTGATATGTTGTTTTGGTTGAAGGATATGAAGATTATCTGGGCTCATGTAGATATACAGTTGGTAAAAGGAGGACTATTACAATAGCACTTTCAGACAATTGTGAACATTCTTCTTTGATTCTACACAGAAACTTGAAAGAGGTAGTTTCTTAAAAGTTAGTTGCAATGGGGAATCTGAAACCATGTCAATGAACTTTTTGCACTCTGTGACATTAAAACCCATTGGTCTATCTTGCATTGTTAATGATTTTGTAACATCATGCATTGGTTGCCTGAAAAATATTGGTTCTGTGAGTTTGCAGATCTTCCAAATGTTGACACATTTTGTTACACAATGTGTAAAAAGTCACATTCATTAATATCATTACCAATTGCATCAAGAGTCTTTTTTTTTTTTTTTTTTTTGAGATAGGACCTTGCTCTGTCACCCAGGCTAGAATACAGCGGCAGGATTGTAGCTCACCGTAACCTCAAAGTCCTGGGCTCAAGTGATGCTCCTGCCACAGTCTCCAGAGTAGCTAGGAGTACAGGCATGAACCACCTTGCCTGGCTAATTTTGTAAAAATTTTTTTGTAGAGACAAGGTCTTACTCTGTCACCCAGGCTGGTTTTGAACTCTTGGACTCAAGTGATCCTTCTACCTCGGCCTCCCAAAATGCTGGGACTACAGTTATGAGCCACCACACCTGGCCCAAAAGAGTCTTTAACTATTGGGAAGCTGTTGAGTTCATGGAGGAGGTTGCATTTTTTCAAAAATTCTAATTTTTGCTTGAAACCTCAAATTTTGTGATAGTCGAAAAAAAAAAATTGGTTGTTTTCCTTAAAGTCACAAACTCATTTTGTTAATTTTCGAAAACTGTCCTTACACAAAACTAATAGCCATAGTTTGTCTGACAGACATTCTTTCAAGTAAAAATGTCGTTTCACGAAAAAGGTGGCTAGTTCAGCTCTTAAATCAAATAATCGCACAAGTACTTTCCTTTAAGGTATGCATCCTTCAGGCAGCAGTGGTTCTTTGTACAGACAGACCCATTTTCTACACAGAATATTAAAAAGATGTACAATCAATAGCTTAGATTTAATAAAATTAATAATTTTTACTGGGTCATTAAGGACATTCTTAATTGAAATAGGTTGGTTTTTTTTGTTTTTGTTTTTTTTTTTTTTTAACTGCAAGTGTATAATGGTAAAACTACAATCCCCGCTAGTGCAGTTTGGAGCCATTGCCTTGATCCCTGCTAATAAGCCATCCTCAGTTTTACCCACCATTGCTCTTGTACTATCATTGCAAATGTCAACACAGTGAAAAAGGCAAATAATAGTTTGGTATTATTATTTAACTAAAGTTGCTGTGCAATGTTGTGTGATTTTCTCTAGTTACTGTCAACTGTTCAAGTAGGCAAACACTTGGGTTTTAACCAAGGCTGGGGTTCTGCCAGGTACAAGAAGGACAGAGAGGACCACAAGAGTCAAGGGTGTTTATTTATTTATTATTTTTGGTCACCAAAATGACTTTTATTTATATTTGCTACATAAACATACCATGACATTTGGTAATTTGTCCAGACATGAAAGAAGGTTTATGAAATCAGTAAATACATTTTGAAAAGGTTGTTCTATTAAAAATAATTTACCAAGTTCAAGACAGTTCTGTTCAGCAAAATCTAATACTATTCCCTCAGCACTTTATAAATGGAATTTTCTTCTACTTGTATCCATATCCCAGGGCTTATGGACCCATTCATACTCTCTGTACTTAGAATCAAAGGTTCCTTTCTGAAGAGACCTTAATTTTAAGGTAAAACGTGGTCCAAGTTCCTGAATTCCCACTTTCTTTTCACTCTTGAATATGTATCTATGAAACCTAAAGAAGATATAATCTCACCGATTATGGAATGTGGCAATCTGCCTTCCAATAAACTGAGGATTATGAGGAAAAAGAGATGCAAACATACGTCCAACTGAGTGACCCAGCCGTGTTGTAAAATTATTCAGAATTATTTCAGGTATGTGTTCTGTGGGGTCCTTACCTCTTCTCTTAATTTCTTTACGAAGACGAACACTGCTCATTTTAAAACGAGTGGTTGGCCCATTTGGCAAATAACTCAAAATAAGTCCGTTTGGAGTTTCATCATCTTCATTAACAACAATCGGATCTGTGAAATCTCTTGAGATGCACTGTGGAATAATTTTTTTCAGAGCCAGTCCTCTTCTATAATAAACATGTGAGTTTGGTGTAACTGTGGAGAGCTGTTCACAGAGTCGGACTGTTCTCCCGTGAGGCCTATCTGATGTTGGGATGAGAATCTTGGGAGAAGTCTACCTGTTGAAGTAAGAAGCGAATTCATCTGTAGCTTCGTCATAAGCAACCTCTTCATCATTAGGGTCTACTATGGTGTCATCAAGCGCTCGCTGGTTATCAGTGGTCTTGGGTACAGGCTTTGGTGGGGCCTTATCACCAAGAGCCTCTCTCTCTTTTTTAAGTCTTTTCTTAGCTGCCAACTTTTCTTCCCGCTGCCGCCCCTCTTATCCCCTGACCTCGCCATAGTGTTGGCTCCTTGCGTCTGTTTCAAGGGTGCTTAAAAGGGAAGGCATGCAGTAGGTACTTTGGAATCCAAGGTGAGAAAGAAGGGCGCTGGGAACACAGAGGGAAGCAGATAGTAAGAAAGTGGTATGCTCCATGGAAGGATGGGGCGATGGTCCGAGTGGGATGGTTGCCAGTGGTACCGTAGTTATTGATTATTTCAAGCTTCGGGTTTGACCTTGCAATAGGAGTGACTGACAATAAGAACAGTAGCTGGCACTTACTGAGGCACTATGCTAAGTGCTTTACAAATGTTCTGTCATTTAATCTGTTAAATAAAACTTTGTAGGAGGTCATTGACTTGGACTAGCCTCCTGCACTGGGCCCAACAGACCAAACCCATATAGAGTTTTAGTTAATTGCAGGAGTCTCTGTAAACCAATTAACCAATTACATTGTAACCAATGAAGCTGTCTCTGTACCTCCCTGCTGGTTTCTGTACATGCTGTCAGATCACGTCGGTGGGAGTCCTCTAGACCTGTTTGGGCTGTTTGGGCTGTTTGGATCTCAGGGCTACTAGGATTCATGAATTATTTTCTGTTTTGTTTTGCTTTGCTTTGTTTTTCTTTGTTCAAATAAACCCTGCTTGACATAATTGGTCTTAAAAAATTTTCTTTTTAACAGATCTTTGTGTCAATTCTGAGAGAGAGAGATACTATCATTATCCACATTTTACTGACAAAAAGTGGGGGTCAGGGTTAGGGAGGTTAAACACCCAAAATCACTTTGTGTTGGAATTGGGTTTCAAATTGGGTTTTTCATCACTGTGTAATAGTTTCCTGCCTCCCACAAAGCCTAGGGCATTTGGAAATCTGGCAGTTCGCCTTTGGCTTTGTAACGGAAGTTTGCATTTGTGAGGTGTTGAGAAGAAGACACCCCGGTGAAGACCTCAGTAGACAGGTAAGAAGTGGGAAGATGTGGTTTTTTTCCTCGCCTCCAATTTCTCCTGCAACAGTGGCTTCCCTCCAATGCATGGAAAAGGAATTCTCCCCTGCTCGTGCATTCTCAGCTTTATTCCAGTCTGTTCCTTGCTCTGCGGACACGTGACTCAGTAACATGTGCCAGGAAAAGTGGACAGATTATTTTGCATGTTAATTTGAAATTGAAAAATTGAAAGTCGTTTTTTTTTAGATATGAGCAGATGAATTTTCCTCATTGAGATATAAAACATATGTTTTGAATAAGAACAGATTGTATTACTGATTCTCGAAAGTTGGCAAAATAATGGCTAAAGGGTTCACAGTTGTCTTAACCACCGTTTTCTGTCTAAAGAGACAACTGACAACTGGGATACAGAGCCTGTTAAAAATAATGGCTTTTTTGCATAATGCTTTATATTTTTCTCAAGAATTTCCTTCCTTCCTTCATTCATTAAGACTTTTAAATATATGGAGGGTCTCCTCTGTGACCAGGTAGTATCAGGCACAGACAGAGACAAAAGAGCCGCACCAAACACAGCTCCTTCCTCCAGCTGGG
>RJWJ010048422.1:0-10605 GCA_004363605.1 Indri indri | reverse complement strand
CTGCCCTGATATTACAGAGCAGCTAAGAAGCAGAGGAAACTCACACAAAGGAAAAGGAATGATATCAGAAAAAGATATGAGAGGTACCAAAAGTCAGGCACACAAATACCACACTTTTCATCCATGAACTATCTCCCCTTGCCCCAGAGTCATTTATAGATAGAACCAGCAGTCCAGTGAGAAGCAATCTCAATATACATGAGCAACAAGTGATTTTAAGGAGACTTTAGGTCAACAGGAAATATTCAATCCTGGCCATAGACTCTGGAGGAGCTGTAACCACAACCCTTCCATTCGGCTCTGAACAATACAGCAAGGTGAGGCTGCACGAGTTAACACTCACAGGAAGTGACCTGCCGTTGAACCTGGAAGATGTGTTCCCACTAGATGTCTTAAGGCAGAAACACAGTCACCCTACCTAAAAGCAGGGAAGGGCAAACTGCTCACAGGGGTCTCAGTTACAGAGACCCAGATTCATGTTCCTCAATCCCAGTCACCCAAACTCTCCAGCTAAGGCAGTTTAGCTAGAGCAAGCAACCCGACATGAAGACTTCTTTTCCTAGCTCAAAGGAAACTTAGAAACATACCTTGGGGAGGTGTCTGCTGATAGCCTGGTACTGGGCCATTGTAGGCTCCATAGGGAGTGGGGGGTGCTGTGGACCCTGGTTGCCCATCATAGGTGGACTGATGATACCCTGGGAAGATGGGCTGGGGCTGCCCAAATGGCGGCACAGGTGGAGCTGACTGGTTGACGTTCATTATGAAAGCATCCCCGATTTGGTCTCACCTATTAGATGAGAGAGAAAAGAGAAATTAGTCAAAAGGAATTTTCTAAAACAGAGCAACTAATCAGGGCTGGAAGAAGTGATAAAAAGAAATTGATCGTATCAGGCGGTGGTCAGTTTAATCATTCCCACACTATCATGGGTTCTTAGTAATTTTCTGCCCCAGCCAGTACCCAAATTACCTCCTAAAAGCAAGGGTTTTGTTACTCTGAATGTCTTGTTTTGTCACTGCCAGGAGGGTATAAATTTCAACTTCAGACAGGCCCACTGGAATGGAGCAGCAGTCTCCATTCCCCAGTGGCATGATTTCTAGTGTCTAGTCACACAAGGAGTCCTGTGGCTGATGAATTACCATGTTACAGGCAAGTGAAACAATGTTCCAACTTTCCACTGGTTCATTCCAGCATCCATTCATCCATTCATTCAACAAACACTGAGTACCCCCTAGTGTGCCAGTCATTTTAAATCACTCAGGCTAAATGTCTACAACAGATCAGCTATCATTTTTCCTCTTCAATGACAAAATTTAGAGTAACTGATTTAGAGTAATGACATTCTTTGGCTAAACTGCCATAATCCTTGCCAAGGCAGTGGACTTGAGCTAACAAGAAAAAAATAATAAAAATTAAATAAATAAACTGCCATAATCCAAATGCTACTCCAACCCCAGTCTTTCCACCAAAAGAGTGGATGGACCTTAAAATTGAAACATTAAAATCACGAAATGCAAAGGACACCTGAAAACTCTAGCAAGGCAACAGATTAGAACTGAATACAGGCCAGGCGCAACGACTTCTTCACATAATCGAGGGAAGCAGTTCAAGAATCAGTGGCAAAGTTAGATTCCATGGAAAAGATCACTTATCCTTTCCCTCAAGCAGGAGATTGTAAGTATTCTGAATCCCAATGCACTTTTCCAACTCTCCTGTTTCTGCTTCCCTTATATGATTGTTATAAATCTAGGCCACCATCAAAATTATTACAATCTTGCTCAGCAATAGAGGGATGAATGAGAGTGCCTTCCTAGGTCGGGTCTTTCCAAGAAGAAAACTATCTGACCACATCTAAACAGCCTTATCATTCCAACAGACTTCCCGTAGACAGAAGTGGCCCAGGAAGCAGGAGCGCTCACAATTGCTGCAGTGGAACAACAGGCCTCACCCCTTTGCTAGGAAGGGCCATCTTCACTAAGAAAACCAAAGCTGATTCTGGACTAGAACTTTTTAAACTCAAAGCCATCTCAGTAGCTGTTCTTCCAAATCCTAAACCTCACACAGGTCACTGACATTAAGCTTAACAGATGTCCCCCTTCCTTTATCTTTCTAAAGTCAGCGGGGAGGGGTAAGGAAAGGATCTTCTTCTCCAGGAAATAATCTCCTCAAACACATTCAAGAGCCTGGAGTCAGGGGGAAGTCTCGACTCTACTCTGGGTGGACAGTTGAGGGTGACAACCCAAGGGGGCGGGGCAAGCTTCCCAAAACTCTGAAAGTAGTCAAGCTGTGGAGGCTGGGAGCGCCGAGGATCAAGATCGGGAAGCCGGGACGCTGACTTCTAGGTCCACGATAAGAGAGGGGGCAGGTCTGTCAAGCATAGAGCCCAAGCGTCTTGCGCCCTTCAACGGGCTCGGGGAAGGAAGCGGGAGCCGGAATCCGGGCCGGGAGGCGAAGGGAGGGTCTAGGACCTATCCAGGATCGTGGATGCGTGAGGTGAGGGTCTCTTCCTGGGCCCCGCCCCCAGGCTCCTCCCTTCCTTCTGAAACCGTACCCCGATCTGGCCAGTAATACCCTGGCCTCTCCTTTGCTTTCCTACCCACCAACGTCCCGATGCCACTCCTCACCCGGCTCCAGATCCAGGTTCGACTTCGTTCCTAACGTCAAGGCTCCCTGGCTCCACTTCCGGTTCCGAGGGAGGCGTTGCGTCACCCCCGGAAGTTCCTCCCCCACGCTCCAGGGCAGGGCCACTACTTCTGCCACGTCTGCACTAGGCACGCGTTTAGGAACCCGGATGCCGCGCATGCGTCGCTGTTCTCTCCCGTCGTGGATGCCCCGGGGAGGCTCCGCTGAGTCTTATGCATTTTCTTTTTTTTTTTTCTTTTTTCTTTTTCAGATGTCCTGGTCACTTTATGGCCTCACAAACTGAGTTGCGATTAAAAAGGCTGAGTCAAACTATCTTTAGTAACGCCTCTTCAATCCACCTTTGTCGTATTAGTGACCTCTGATCTAGAGTCTTTGTCATTTCCTGTTGACCCCTGACCCCATTGATTTCCGTCCTCTAGGTTGATTTCACCCATGACCTTTGCTGGTCCTGAAATTTGCAGAACATGTGGTGGTGGTAAAGGGTACTAACTGCTTGCTATCAGGCTGCATGCATGGGGAGTTCTGGTTCACTAGTTTGGACAGCTTAATCTGTGCATCCAGTTTTTTTATCTGGAGATAGAAAATGGAGATAATACCCATCTAAGCTTGCTGAGCGGATGGAATTAGATAGGTCACATAGATTGCCTGACATCATAGTAAGCACTCAGTAAAGGTCAGTTGTTATTAACCATTTTTATACAGCGTCTTCGTTTAGGTACAGAGGTCTACCACAGCCAAAAGATCCCTGATCTCTGTTGAAGAGCTATGGTTCCTGCAGCAATTATTACCCCATTTAATTAATAAGAGTAATTGTAGATAACATTTGGAGTATTTTTTTTTCATATACGTGACCTCTTTTAAGCCTTTCAATACTATTTATTCGCTGTGAACTAAAATAAAATCTTAAGGGACCCACCCGCACCGGCTGACTGAATGGACCCCCTCTTGGCCAAGGGGATATCCTAAAACTAAATTGCCTGCCACGAGGAGGGAGGTCAGACATGTCTCATCATGCCCGCCACTTCTTGGAGACATCCTTTGTAACCCATTAGCAGGCCTAAGGGTATGCAAGACAAACCTGCAGGTCCTCAATTTATACAACAAATGTATGTCCAGTGGCTTGTCTCTGATTAACGGCTCCTTATCTTAATCTTATCTTAAAACATTCCAAACCTCCAGACAAAGCTTCATGTCTTTAACCAATTATAAGTCAAAGAATCTTTAAACCCCACCTGTAACCTGTAAGCCCCCCACTCCTCCACCCCTGCTTTGAGACGGCCCCCACCTTTATGGGCCAAACCAATGTATGCCCCCCACGTATTGATTTATGACTTTACATGTAACCCCTGTGTCCCTGAAATGTATAAAACCAAACTGTAACCCAACCACAGCCAGTCCAGTTGCTCAAGGCTTCTTGGGTGTGGCTCCAGGTCATGGTCCTCAAATTTGGCTCAGAATAAATATCTGTAAAATTATTTTACAGAGTTCGGCTTCTTTTCCATTAACATCACTTAATAATTTTTTGAGCAGTGCTGTGTGCCAAGCCACGTTACAGGTTCTGGAAATACAGTAGTGAACAAAAGTTCTTGCTCTCATATTGTCGTCAGTTCATACTAGTTATTCTGAGACACAGAATGGTTCATTCATTGAAAAATTTGTACGTTAGTCTGTACTGGAAACTGTATTAGTCATTGAGGAAACAGACATTGTATATCAGTATATAGTTGAGGTCAGTGGTTATCAAAGTGTGATCCTGGGATCAATAGTATCAGTATCACCTGGGAACTTGTTAGAAATGCAAATTTCAGACTAGATATATTGAGTCAGAAATTCTGGAGGTTGGGCCTAACAAGCTATAGTTTAACAAGCCCTCCAGAGGATTCCGTTGCCCACTGAAGATTGAAAAGCACTGGTCTAGATGAATAATTTGCCAAATCCAGTTAACATTTGTTGAGCACCTGCCCTAGGATGGGCCTTCTGTTAAGCACTGTCACGTGATTATCCCACTTAACTCTCATATCAGCATAGGAAAGTCCTCTGTCTTGCTTAAGATTGCACCCCTAGTAAGTGGTAGATCCTAGATTGATAGTTTCTTGAGGACAGAGGCTGATGTGTTACATTTAGTTGACTTCTGTAGCTCCACTCAGTGATTCTCAACCTTGGTTGCACATTAGAATCATCGGTGGTGCTTGTAAAATGCCAATACTGGCTGGGCGCAGTGGTTTATGCCTGTAATCCTAGCACTCTGGGAGGGCAAGGTGGGAGAATCCCTTGAGCTCGTGAGTTCGAGAGAGACCATGAGGTTGTTGTGAGCTAGGCTGATGCCATGGCACTCTAGCCCAGGTGACAGAGCAAGACTCCATCTCAAAAAAATTGAAAAATTTAAAAAATTAAAAATGCCAATACTGGGTAAGAGACCAATAAAATTGGAATCCCTAAGGTTGAGGCCTTGGGGTAGGGGTAAGTTGTATAAAATTTTATTACATAATCATCTAATCCTATATGGCTCTGTCCTATTTTTTTTTTTAAGAGATGGCATTTAGCTCTATTACCCAGGATGGAGTACAGTGGCACAATCAGCTTACTGCAACCTCCAACTACTGGGCTCAAGCAATTCTCCCGCCTCAGCCTCTCAAGTAGCTAGGACTACAGGCACATGCCACCATGGCCAAGTAATATTTTTATTTTTTGTAGGGACTGGGGTCTCGATATGTTGTTGTCCAGGCTTGTCTCAAATTCCTGGCCTCTCAAAGTGCTGGGATTAGGGGGAAAAAAAATGCTGGGATTACAGGCATGAATCACCTTGCCCAGCCTACGCTCTCTTTTCTTAGGGAATTAATAGCTTTAAAAGTTTTCCAGGTGATTGTATTATGTACTGTGGGTTAATTGAAAAACACTAATATACCACAATGACTCATGTGTAACTAACACTCAATAAATGTTTGAATAGTGAATGAATGGATATTTAGATCCTCTTTTTACGGATGAGGGCAAGTGACTGCCTGAGATCACAGAGCTAATAAATGATGGAACAACAACTCAAATCCAGTTCTGATCTGAAATCCCAAATGTTTTCTATGACTACATCATACACCAAGGCAAACAGCATTTAGTGCACTGGGGAGCAGCTATTCCACAAAACTGTGTAGCCCTTTGTAGCAGTTACAGCACCATGTTATGTTTTGTAACAGAAAAAGATCTCTTAATGTAGGGCACATTCGTGTACTGGAAACCTAGAAACAAGTACAGATTTTCATAGCATTGGTTAGCATATTTACACACACCTGTCTGTGTCTACCTTTCCATAATGACCTACGTATTGTAATAGGTAATTTAATTCAGCAAGCATTTATTGAGTACCCATTACATCAGCCATTACTCTATGGGCTGTTGATTGGTTGTTGTCCTTGCCCTCAACTTTCTCACCGTCTAGGAAGGAAGATAGGCAAATACACAAACTATACTACTGGCTGAGAAATACAACAGTAGAAATATGAACAAAATACATATGTTGCCCAAAGAAAGGAAGGATTAATTCTGTAGGTGGGGAGCTGGGAGGTGGTCAGGAAAGATTTTACAGAAGAAGTAACAGTTCAACTGGAGCAAGGCTAATCAGAATTCCTCTTTACGGCACGAAGCACTGCAGTAGAATATAGATTTCCATTTTGATGAACAAGTACATTCATGTAGCAAGGGGGCACTCTTTCCTGGAAGTCTCGGACTTTGTGGAGCCAAACAAGGCATTCTTTTCCACCTCTGAAATTCAAGCCCCTGCTATTGCCGCTTCGAAATGGGCTTTGGAGGAAAGCAGTTGGAATTAGTCCATGATCCTATCAGGGAAAGTGTAGTCCCTGAAAGGTTGTACATTAGTTATAAAGCTGAGAGAGTACCCTGAGTCCTGAGTAAAAGCCTCATACAGGAGAATGAGGGACATGGAGGGCAGAAGTCTGTACTATAATTAGCTCTAGGAGTAACACAGATGGGGGAAGGGGAGAGTACAGCGGGCAACTATTTTGAGCAGAGCTCCGATTGACGGGACACGTGTGCTGGACTGTACTGATGCCAGGGCCGAGTTGCCTGTTTGTGATGTGTGCTGGCGGGGAGGCCTGGGGCAGCAGGAACAGGACAGCCGGACAGGCAGGCCGGACCGGGTACCAGCACCTCGACTTCTCTCCCTGGGACACTGTCTAAACTCCAGGGGCCATAGAGCAAGCTGAGCGATGGGTGCTGAGGAGGAGGTGCTGGTCACACTATCAGGGGGAGCACCCTGGGGCTTCCGACTTCAGGGGGGGGCCGAGCAGAGGAAACACTTACAGGTGTCCAAGGTAAGGGAGAGCCCCTGAAATGAGGTTTCAGGGAAAGGGGAGCCCAGTGGATCCTGGGAAGTCTCACGAATTGGCCTACGGAGCGGGTGGAGGAGGCCATGAAGATGGGGTGGGTAGGTGGGCAGGGAAGCATGCTCAGGTCTGGTAGGGGGAGTACTGTCTGACCACAGGCTTTTGGGGGGTTATTAAAAAAGAGAATTTCTGGTTTCTAGGGAGCAGAGAAAAAGAAAGGCTCCGCTTTCATTCCCTACAGCGCCATAGTAGCTGAGGTCTGGGTCTGGCCATCCAGTGTTTGCTCTCCTGCGTATGTGCTTCTACTCTAAACTCCAGGAATGTAGGGAAGTTCTAATTTCTCTCTCTGACGAAACCGATGTATAATGAATTGAGGCTGTCTCACTCAGCCCAGCCCAGCCCAGCCCAGCCCTGCCCTGCCCACGCCTTCACTGCCCCTCTTTCCCTAAGTCAGACCCTTTCTCTCACTGGGGTAAGACTCTTTTGGGTACTAGGAGGGTTACAGCAAGGGCTGGCCTCTCAGATGAAGTCAGTACCCTTTTGGCTTCACCCTACAGGCTTAGTTTTCTGAACTGTAAGATGTAGGTAATAATAGTATCTGTACCTGCTTCATAGAACCATTCTAAGCATTAAATGCAATAATACATGTAGCATGGTGCCCAACACTTAGTAAGAACTCAATAAATCGTAGTCACTACTTTTATTATTATTTTAACATATGTACATGTGTGTGCACACATGGCACACATATACACACATAATCACAATCTCCCAGAATCCGCTGGATTCCCTCCAATCTAGAATACTGTTCAATCTTGACTGTGTAATGGCACCTGGGATTCCAAGGCCTAGAAGAGAAATATTGGCCAGCATAGATACTGCCTTTTCCCATGCAGTTTTCTCCAAGCCTCTTTCATTCAGTGGTTACCCTTCCTCCCATCATGTGCTGTATTACTCCCTTCGATCTGCGTACCTTCTTCCCCTGGACAGTCCCCTTCAACTGCAGCTCCACGTATATCCCCACCCATCTTACTCTGCAAAGTAAAATCCCCTCACATGGGTCCTCCCTGTCCTCGCCTTTCATTCTATTCCCTTTGGAGCCCTCCTTCACTTATAATCTCTCCTCCAACATCTCAGATCCGAAGACGTAGCCAGGCTGGCAGAGCAGGACTCCGAGAGAGGGACCAGCTCTTGGCAATCAATGGGGTCTCTTGCACCAGCCTCTCTCATGCCAGTGCCATGAGCCTCATCGATGCCTCAGGGAATCAGCTTGTCCTCACTGTGCGGCGGTATGGACCTCCCTCCCCTTCTCTTTCCCTAGTCTAGGACTCCTATTGCCTGTCTCAGTTCTATCTCTCCTTGGCCTGACTTCAGCAACTAACAAGTGCCTCCTTCGCTTGTGCATTTCTGCTGGAGCGTGGATGTTTGTGAATGTCTCCCAAAGGGCTTGAATGTATCTGCAATTAAGGGATGGGGGTGTCAAGTGGATATCTGAGTGATAGGCCGACTTCAACCCCTGCCTGACTCCTCATCACATCTTCCTCTAAGCCCATTTCTAAGCACATTTGCCTCCCAGTATGTCTTCATATCTTCGCTCTTCCCAGCCAGTCCATTCCAACTATATACCAGTCCCCTCGGTCTCCCTTACCTCTTCCCCCATCCCCTCCGGATCTCTCAAGCTGTCAGTCACCCAGCACATCTCTCAAGTTTTGTCATCTTTTCCATCCAGGGTAGCAGACGAGGGGTCTGTGCGCTCTCCATCCCCTGGTGAGCTTCAGGTGCTGTCACCCTTATCTCCGCTGAGTCCTGAGCCCCCTGGTGCTCCAGTTCCCCAACCTCTTCAGCCTGGGAGCCTTCTCTCACCTCCCGACAGTGAGGCTTACTATGGAGAGACAGACAGTGATGCTGATGGTCCTGCCACCCAGGAGAAGCCCCGCCGACCCCGCCGCCGAGGCCCCACGAGGCCCGCCCCTCCGGGTGCCCCACCTGATGAGGTCTACCTGTCTGACAGCCCAGCAGAACCAGCACCGGTAATCCCTGGCCCTCAGAGCCAGGGTGACAGCCGTGTGAGCTCCCCATCTTGGGAGGACGGAGCAGCCCTTCAGCCACCTCCAGATGAAGCCCTGCTGTTACCCCATGGCCCACTCCGGCCTGGCCCTCATCTCATCCCTATGGTGGGGCCTGTTCCCCACCCTGTGGCAGAAGATCTTACTACTACCTACACGCAGAAGGCCAAGCAAGCCAGTGAGTGCATGAACCCCTTTTCCCCAGCCAGGATCCTTCAATCTGAGCCCTAACTCTACCCCTCCATAACCATACATTCTACCTACCTTATGTCCCTCAGATACAGTCTTGAGGACAAGAGGAAAAGAGTGATGGCTGGAAGGGAAGCATAATTATTGTCATGGTCCCCATTATTTTTGTTTGAACCAATGTAGCAAAAAGGTACAGCTGGTTCAATCCAACCCAGGAACAGGATAAGGAGGGAAGTTGGAAAGGACATGAATAGTTGAAGGGTTTGGTGGTGGTTATCGCTATCGTTTGTCAGGATTGTGTACGGATGGGGTGAGGGCAGAGTATGGAGTCAGGGCAGGGGAGTATTGGGAAGCAGGGCAAGGCTATAGGGGTTCTTTACAGAGTTAATTGCAGGCATAGCATCAGAGCTACCTTTGAGTAAGTTCGGTTAGGATTCCTGGCAACTGGGAGGCTATGGGGTGGTCATGAGATCCCTAGGAAGTGGCGGAAGGAGGGATCTCTACCTCCTTATCCTTATCTCAAGCAAGAATGTTGGCCCGGGCAGAAAAAGCCAGTTCCACTTATCTCAGGCTCTTTGCTATTTTTGATGTGAGCTACAGAACAAGGTCTAAGGGTGAACTTTCTCCCTGCTCTATGCCTCCCATGCCCCTCTCGCATATACCTTTCTTGTCACCCTCGAAATCTCAGGCTTCCCCTTCTGGTTCTCATCTTTCTTTCCTCCCCTCCACCATTCTGATTCTTGATCCATAGAATTTTGTGCCTCTAAGTTTGGAATACAGGCTAAGTACATGACGATTTAGAGTCTGACATCCCTGAGAGTGCCCAATATTCCACAAAGAAATTCCAGAGGCAGACTCAGGATCCCACACTTTCCCCAATTTAGCACCCCCTCCCTTCCCATCATGCTGGGTGAGAATGTAGTTAGTGGCTCAGAGATATTTTTAGCCAAGCAGACCTCACTGTCCACTGGGGTGGAGTTGGGGGAAGGGGAGGCAGGTGCCCACGTCCATCACACCGGGGCTTGTGGGGCAGTGGAGAGAAGGGAGGGGGCCCGGTTCCAAAAATAGTACAGTGAGCTCATTCAGCTGCCAGCTCTTGGGACAAGACAAAGGGGCTTTAAAAGGCGTGGGGGGTGGCTCAAGCTGGTCCTGCTCCAGCCAACACTGCCTTTCTCGGCATGGAGACCTTTGAGCCCATCAGCCAAGAGCCCCTCAGCCAAGCCAGCTGCGACAAAGCCCCAGACCCAGTTCCTGAGCTCCAAGACTCATTCTATGCAGGTACTACACTCCCATATCTAAGAGAGTTCTGGGGTCTAGAATGAAGGGGAATACATCAACAGTTTAGGAAGGGCAGTCTTTGGGAAAGGTCTTA
>RJWJ010048421.1:0-10598 GCA_004363605.1 Indri indri | reverse complement strand
TCTGGCCCACTACAGAAAAAGTTTGCTAATCCTTGCGCTAGTTTATCAGAGGAAGCATTAACTTCAGGAGGAATGGGCAAAAAAAGGGTAAGAAATGTTAGAAAAGAGGATATAAGGAATAAATTAATTCAAACTTATTTACTGCATATTTACCATGTACAAAGTACTATTCGAGTACTTTACATGTATTAATATTTTTAATCCTGACAACATTCCTATGGGGTGGGACTATCATCCCTACTTTATAGATGAGGCAGAAAGGCTAAAACTAATTTGTCCGAGCTCAACAGACATAAATTACAGAACCAGGATTACATCCCAGGCAGTTTGGCTCTAGCATCAGTGTGGCTAACCACAATTCCATACTGCCTTATCAGTCACCTTCTTGTCTATCTAATCTGCACTGCACAAATGATGTTGATTTTCCTTAGAATTTAAGTATTACAAACTCTGTGGATCAACCAATATTGGAATAAATCAGAAGTTTGTGGCAGTACATTTCTTAGAGAATTTGAGGGATTACAAAGACCTATGCATGCATATATATCTTTCTTCTTGAAGGTAGGAAAATGGGGGTGAGGGGGTGGGGAGATGGCCCCTTGAATTCAACCACTGCCTTCCCTCAAACTATGCTTGAACTCAGAAGCTCATGAAAGCTTTTATATGCAGGCTAATATAAAGCATGTTCTCCGACCACATGCCTTGTGTCATTATGACCAATTAATTAAGAATCTGGATGGTGAAGTCAGAATGTGGATATTTCTGAAAGCTCCCCAGTTTAGTGTACAGCCAACCCATGGCTGAGACCCACCCACACTATACTCCTCTCCTTCCAAGGAGAAGAGTGGTAATGAAAAGAAAAGAATTGCAGTGAGGGAGAAACAGAGGTAAAGATGGGGGAACCTTGACAAAATTTAACTTTGAAGAATCGAATTTGTATTTACTAGCATGGTAGCAGGTGCGAAAACAAAACCAATTATTTCTATACATACATACAAGTACACTTTTACAGGAAATGTATGTAAAGATACATAGAAAACTGATAACCATTATTTTTGTCTCATTTGTATTCTTTTTTTGATCTGTACCTTTTTTGCATTATCTATTTATTCCTTTTATAATTTATTAAATAAAAATAATGAATTTTTAAAAAATAGTGTGACTAAAAGGATGTTAAGGATTACTAATACTTTGAATAGAAAAATAATTATTAAAAGGGCTAGTAAAAATTACATGATGCTTTCCTAAAGGCAGCTTACTTTTAGAGCACAAAACATAAAAATAAAATCTCCCAACCAACTTCTATATACAGTGGAGATGTATATTCTAACAAACCTATTAGGGAATCCTTGCCACCAAGTGGCTATATTACCAATTAAAGTCTTACTGGTACTAATTTATCACAATACTTAGTGAGGGGGAAAATATTTTAGATAATGAGAAGAAAATGGAAATATCTAAAACAAACATCACATACATTCTAATTTTTGTAATCATTTATAATAATTTCACATAATATTTAGTTAAAATCAAATATCTCCCTTTAAAAAAATCAAATATCCTCCTTACATGGACTATTCATTTAAATGAATCTAAAGTTTTTATATGGCTTTAGTCTTCAGAAAACAAAGAAGTAGGTAATGAGAGTAGGTAAGGCTGTATCTAAGCAATCACATAGGCTTGGCCAAAGGTCTAAAGTCATATTGAGTTAATGCTCAAGCATGGGTTGTCCATTTGTTTGCAGCTGTGATTCTGAGATAAAGGACTCCACCTCATGTACATTCACAAAGCATTTAAGTTAAGTTTTGCACCAAAGAATAAAATTTCCAATCCCGTTAAATGGTAAATCTCAACAGACAAAATCACCGTTGAGATGTTAATGTTTATAAGCATACCATGTGCGAAAAACAAAACAAAACACCACCATGAAGGAAAACAGTTGGTTTTTCACTTTGATAGATGAAGACCCATAATCCAATGCAAGGTAAACCTTTGAAATGAGCCTAACTTAACTGTGGTGACAACTCACTCCAAGAGAGGCTAGTCTTAGAAAACTGTCCTGTCTTAATTGCCTGGGTACTGACTGCCATTATTATATTTATTATGATTAGCCTTCATCCCAGTGGTGAACGCAGTACTCTTGGGAGAGATTTTTTCATTACAAACGTAAACTTAACTCTTCTAGAACAATAAAAGCATCTGAAAATCTCACTTGAGAGTATGTTCCAAGAAAGTAAGTTAGCTCACAGATAGTATCACAGTTACTAATAGTATCAGAATCGACATTTAAGGATTTTAATAATGGTGACAGTATCACAGTTACTAATAGTATCAGAATCAACATTTAAGGATTTTAATAATGGTGTGAACGGCTAAATTTAAAAGACAGTCTCCAAAAAAAGTTAGTGCTTTTCATTATAAAAGACTAAAAACATTTCTACTTTAAAAACCAAAGCATAATTTTTTTTAATTCTTTTGTAATGTTTACTGATTTCTCATAAACCTGCTTGAATCCAGCAAAAACTAGATTAAGAATCCATAAAAATTAAATGCTGATTCACAAAAGTGTTACTTAATACAACATCTATTCTGATATATTTTAAACTTTATTAGACTCTAAGCCTCAGAAAAATATATGAATAATTCTGAAGATAATACATAAGCATAGCAACTCTATAAAAATAAGCAGAAACAGCATAGTATGAGACACCTAAAATAAGTGCATTCCCAGAAATGTAAAAGAGAGAGTATATCTCCTTTAAAAAGAATAAAAGATAGCAGAGAGAGTACAAGTCCAATATACTTCGATCAATAAACCAAAGACTAAAAGGCATATTTGACAGAAATGTTGTAGTTCCAAGAATTCCCAGAAAGCTCAATAGCTTGTTTGTTCACTGTGCAACTTAACAGGTGCTTTTAGAGTTCTGAATTACTGCCAGGCACTAAAAGTTCTCAAAATCTGTATTATTCTATTTTAAAATATATATACTTGTCTTAAAAAAAAAGAAAAGCAAACCTAGCCAAAATTAAACTGTGAGTTGTAATCTGAAAAATATAAAGGCACACCTGTCTATTTATTAGAACATTTTATATTTCCAGATATGAAAATATAACACTGTAAAGCTACAGTAGTTAAAATCTGGTACCAATACCAGAGTAGGTAAATAAAGGAATAAAAAAAACAGAAAACACAAAAAAAGACGTGAGCATATAAAGTATTTCCAATTCTTAAATGACCTAGCAATTCTACCACAGATGGGAATTTATGACACAGAAACAAACAAGCAAACAAAGATGTATGCAAAAACAAAACAAAATAGAAAACAAAAGATCCTTCAATAGAAGAATGGACAAATTACTCCACATCATACAGCTTAAAAGAGATAGAATTCTTTCACAGTGGTGTAAAGAGATGACCAAAGTCCCTTAGGCAAAATACATCAGCCAAAAAAGCAATTGGCTATAGTTAAGGGACAATGGATTCCTCTTTTTAAAAAGATAGATGTAGCTGTATATAATTTTTACACAAATAAAATATATAGCTTTTTATATCAGAATATACAGGAAAAGGTTGGACAAATATTCACTTTAATGGTGGTTGTCCTTGGGGAAAGGGATTTTCACTTTCTAAGTTACGTATACCAAATAATATTAACATGTACAGAATAACTACTTCTTGGAATTTATTCTAAGGAAATAATTAAGGCTGCATAGAAAAACTCTACTACAATGATATTCATAGCAGAGCTTTTATAAAAATTGAAAACTACAGAAAATCATTTAAGTAAATGATGGCAAATTCACATAATGGAATACTATATATCCGTATTACTTTTCCATTAGATATACTATTAAAATACATACATAATGTCATGAAAAATTCACAATACATTAAAAGAGATCATGAAATAATTATGTATCTGATTTCATTTTTGTTGAAGAAAAAACATATATGCATTGAACACCACTGAGAAAGATGTACACCGAAATGTTAACATGCTGAGAAGTAAAATTACAGGTGACTTGCTTATTGCCTGCATTTTCGACAGGGCCAATAATTCCCCAATGGGGTGAATATTGGCTCTCGAGGGGCCGAAAAATAAACCTTGCTCTTTTAGTGTATAAAGCACAGATATACATACAATACATAAGCAAATATACGGTTATATCTGTGACATTAAAATTTCATGAGGGAGACACTTAGTAAAAAGATATCTAAAAAGACTGGGGGTGGGGGATGACAGTAAGGTTGAGAAACATTGCCTCATTGGTACTTTCTCACTTTTTTCTACAATGAACTTGGTATTACTTGGGTTTGACTTCAGTAACCTATGTACATTTAATTAATTAAAAAGGTAAAATGGAACATATGATGGAAAGCTAAGACCATTAATTTTCATTACTAAATACAAGATGAATTCCTTTATTCCTAAGGCTTTGAAAATATCATACTAAAAATGAAAATATAGAGAGAATTAAATTGAAAAAGTATTGCATCAGAATCATCTGGGGATCACCTAGAGGAGTAAAATACAGCTTCCTAGGCCTTTTCCCAGACCTATAAAATCAATATTTCTGTGGGTGGAGTTACAGGGTATGCATTTTAAGCCACAGGAGTAGCTTTCATTAAATGAGGCACATTTACATCATCATATCACTCCATGGAAATGTGAAATCCAGACAGATAAATATATTTTAATTTGGTCTAAGAAATTCTTAAAATGATGTACTGAAGTGATAAAAATAAAAATAATCCATGAGCCAGGAAATCTAGGAATTCCCACTAAAGTCTTCCCTTTCCTTTAATGAACCGAAAGATTCAAATTTCTTCATAAACTAACAAATACCGTATATTATTCATTATCTCTACTGTGTATAAGATATTGTGAAGAATACTAAAGAAATAAGCAACATTCGTAAGTTGCTACTAAAATAAATTTACTTTATTACTGTAGTGTTGTAGAAAAGGAAGAGTTTATCTAAATCTGCAAAAACCAGCATTAGCCATTGGCTTTCTCTGGGCACTATTAGTCACAAAGAAATACAGTTTTTAATCCTATGATGAAAATTTAAAAAATAGAAAACAAAAGTCACTGTTGGGTAATAAAAACTGAGCTATTATCAGCAATACTCAATTCTTTAGTCAACAGATTTGTTTGGCACATCAGCCTTGAAATATGCAGGATTCAAATTTTTGTCTATACTAGATTACAAATCTCCCGTGTTAAATACTTTAAGTCTAAAATGCTAAGTCATGAATGCTAAAGACTTATTGTGTGTACACAAATAATGAAACTACTTACATGAATAGCTACTAGTCCTGCTTAAATACACAAGTTTGAGTGTGGACGACACAAGGTTGATCAAAATAGGGGATATGAAGCATAAGATGCTGTACCAGTCCCTAGTGATCTTTTACTCCATTGTGTAGAGACATCAATGCCAACTTTTTGGTAACAGCAGTAATAATATTTAAGTGCTTTCTGTATGTCAGGCATACTTATTTTATCCTCAAACAAGCCTAAGAAATAAATGTTGTTCTTTTTCCATTTTACAGATGAGAAAACCGAGAAATAAAGAGGTTACGGAACAGCTGGTAGGTACCATATGCAAACTTTTGCCAAGTGTTTTGTCTGCTGACCACAAATACATTATCAAATGACCAAATATTCAAACTGAGATTTAGCATACCATTTATATAACTAAGTTTAAATTCTATAATTAAACACTTTTCTATAAAACAATATATACATGAATGTAACTAAGGCACACCTGAGTTAGAAGAATAAAATAGGTTTCCAAGGCATGGTATCAATAGTGCAAGATTTTTCCCATTCAGGGGTGTGGAGCCTGCAGCCTTCTAATTTCAAGATTCTTCTTTTTTAAGCAGCCAAGGAGGCAAGAAAAGCTTCATCTTTCTCTGCTGCACCCCTTTTAATAAAAGGATTTGTTCTACAAAGTTTGGATTCAGTCAAAAGGCCGCACTTAAGGACCTAGGCGGCCACATTTTGCCTTATGGCCGCAGGTTCCCCACCCCTACGTGGCAACTCACTTTTGCTTCTGTTTTAAAATAAAAACTTTTATCATAACATAATTCCATTTCAGAAATTCTATTTAATTCATTTGTAAAGCCTTTAAAGTCATTTTATCCCCTAAGAATCTTCATCTTTAAAAGTTTCATTAAATTTAATTTCATACTCCATAATGAATTCATTTTAGAACTTTCATTTTCTGGTGATAAAATATATGGACAATGTATAAAGTTCATAAAATAAAAGGTTTAAAGAGAAAAATAAAAAGAACCTGCAATCCCAAAACTTGGAGACAACAATTTAGGTTCTTTGGTGTATTTCTTTTTAGCTTACATTCCACACATGAATACTTATTTTGTAAAAATAAGCACCAAAATCATACTATGTAAACACCGGTCATTTGTTTTCTTCTCTTAACAATAGAGCACTTTTTAAAAACAGTGCAGACAAATGCAATTTTATGACTGATTTTCTAAAAAACATTTTGACTCATAGGGCTAAAAAAAAAAAAAAGTTTATTATATTGTGAAAATTAACCACAGGGTGGGAGGGGATAGGTGGTCCTTCACATAAAGAGCCCTCTCTCTCTTGCAAGTAATTGAATGTTTTAAAAAATCATTTTTAAATTTTACTGATTAGACAGGCATTTTATTTTCACTACTAAAAAACTTCACATGTCCATCTTCAGTATGTCAGCACACAGGGGACACTGAACACATGGTTATGTAAGTGTTATGGTTGCAAAAGATCAAAACTGTGACAATTCACTGAGACACAAGCTCAGCCCAGTACACTTGAAACTAAGCAGAGTCAGCTAAGAGAACCACAAAGCAACGATTCTTTATATCCAGTTATCTAAAGCTTATTATTGCTTACATACACATGTAAGCAGATGGCACTGAGTGGTGACACGATCTCAAGCTTGTGCTGCTGATGACAGTAGTACAAGTCTAAAGCATAATGGGAATAACAGAATGACTACATCATCTAAAACCCTCCTGCCCATGGTTTTGACTGCAGATTTTGGTCGGTTCTTGAATTATAATGCTGTCGTATTCCAATGTAAAAATTATAACATGAGTGAAATACTAGTCAGATATTACTAAACGGTTATTTAAAAATCAAAGGGATGTTTTACAACTCAAGTTTGTCCTAAATGTGAAACTCAGTATTCAAAAAGCACAGAAACATCTTTAAAAAGCATACATTATTTGACCAATTTTGAGTTACCACAGTCCAAGACTTATCATTTGAATGTAAAAGAATCACCACCAAAATAACCTAATATATGAAAATCTAAACATACAAATAAAGGTGGGTCTGATTATAAGATTTTTCTTCCCAAATCATTTGCCCATGGTTTTTCTTAAATTAATCTGATATCTTTAAATAATCAAATTTATAAAAGTTCCACCCACATCCATATTTACATATACATGGCCTGGCGTGGTGGCTCACATATGTAATCACAGCACTTTGGGAGGCCTAGGCAGGAGCACTGCTTGAGCCGAGGAGTTTGAGACCAACTTTGGCAACATAGCAAGACTACTACTCTACAAAAATTTTAAAAATCACCCGGATTTGTTAAATACTTCTAGTCCCAGCTACTGGGGAGGCTGAGTCAGGGGGACAGTATGAGCCCAGGAGTTCAAGGCTATAGTGAGCTATGATTGGGCCACTGCACACTCCAGCTCTGGGCAACAAAGTAAGATACTGTCTCAAAAAACAAAACTCTTATTAAGATATTAATTAATCTGAAGAATTAGAAACTTTATAAACATGAGATTTAGAGATCTCATATTCGTATTGTCTGCGTCAGTTCAATAAAAAAAAACTTCTCATTATACGTATTTCTTTAGACCCTACTACCCATTAAATACTCCAGAATTATCGGTTCATATTTTTGAACAAACCACACATGCTGACATACTAATAGAAGACAGAAACAAAAACATGCCCACCTATACACACACCCCACTGTGATAGTCAGACATTAGGTAGATAACTAATGTTGGCTACATAAACTTTTTTTCTTTTTGAGACAGGGTCTCTCTCTGTCGCCACAGCTAGAGTGCAGTGGCCTCATCATAGCTCACTGCAATCTCAAACTCCTGGGCTAAAGTGATCCTCCTGCCTCAGCCTAGCTAAGACTACAGGAGCATGCTACCACCCCCAGCTAATTTCTTCTATTTCTTTATAGAGATGGGAGTCTTGCTCTTGCTCAGGCTAGTCTCAAACTCCTGGTCTCAGGCAATCCTCATACCTTGGCCTCCCAAAGTGCTAGGATTACAGGCGTGAGCCACTAGCTCGGCCTACATAAAACATTTTGACTACAGTTATTCAATCACCTCACTTCAGAATACTATTGTAAATGGCTAAATGGTTACAAAAATAATTAAGAGATACAAACGGAATGAAAAGATGATACCAATTGTGCATATGAGGGTCAGTAAAGCAGATATTTTTTTAAAAGCTGAAAACTTTAAGTTAACAAAACCTAAGAGAAAATTACACTAAGTGTCTGGTCTTTATTTCCCTCCTCAGAATTTTTACTGTGTAATTTATTATAAGCAATTTAAACATCATTGGGGGGGGGTGCTGCAGAAAAAAAGATAGGTGAAGTCAATTATTTCTGAAGAAATTTCCTAGACATCTAGGAGAAAAATGGTGCGACCCACAAAAAAAGGATTACAAGGGCAGAGGCGGTCTTCTGTCATTTACTCTTATTCATTCACTTAGTCATTCATGCAAGCAAGCAAGATACAAATATTTACTGATCAACTGCAGAAGTACAAGAAGGACTTCTTGCATGATCCTCTCTAATTAGAGCTGTGTGAATTTTCATAAATTATATAATTACTTTGAGTTTCATCACATGTAAAAATTGGACAATAACCAATATCTACTTCACAGATTTGCTGTGCAGGTTAAATGGGATGAAAGGGGTCTACCTTCAAAAACGAAAATATTAGTACCCCTCTCCCTGTAGGTCTCCCTAGAGATTAGGATATTTATCAGTGGTTCCCAACCTTTCTATGAAAAATCTCTCTTATTCTCCACAGATTCTACGTCTTTAAAGATTTTTACCTACCAAATGCATTGACATTTTATTAGCCAGATAAGTAAAGGCTAATCTCACACTGTCAGACATAAAAACTAATGAAACTTTGGCCGGGTGTGGTGGCTCGTGCCTGTAATCTTAGCACTCTGGAAGGCCGAGGCGGGAGGATCGCTTGAGCTCAGGAGTTTGAGACCAGCCTGAGCAAGAGGGAGACCCCATTTCTACTAAAAATAGAAAAAATGAGCCAGGTGTGGTGGTGGGCACCTGTACCCAGCCACTTGAGAGGCTGAAGCAGGAGGACCTTGGGAGCCCAGGACTTTGAGGCTGCTGTGAGCTATGCTGACGCCACGGCACTCTAGCCCCAGCAAGAGTGAGACTCTGCCTCAAAAAAATAAGTAAATAAATAAAAATAAAAACTAATGAAACTCAATGCTAGGTTCTTGAGAGGCAAGCACAGTATTTTATTTCATTAACAACGTGCAAGTCACCACAATGTACGGTAATGATTTGAGGTAATTAGCCCCAAAGACTTGAGTCAATATGATTACTGGTCAAAGAAAAGGTACAACATTTTACCTGTATAAATCTATTTAGAGCAAATATACAATTTTCATAAGACTTTTTATAATATTAAAAATAATTCCTTGCTATCTCTGCAGACCCCTAGGAAATTCATGATTTATGGACCCTACGTTAGTGATTTTGTATGTCTGCAAAACTGGTTACCCTACAGATTTGTTTCAAATCAGTATAATTAGTAATGCATCTTCAAATTTGAACATTACACATATTTATCCACAAAGAGAAGCAATGTTATTCAGTGTCTTCCCTTTATATTTATAAGAACAAAATCCAAACCCTTTCCCAAGACCTATGTGATTTGCTCCCTACCAGCCTCATCTACTAGTCTCTTCCCAGCCTTGTGGTAACAAAGACCTTCTTGTTATTCTTCAAACATGCCTACCTACTTCTGACTTTAGGGTCTTTGCACCACCTGGGCCCTCTGCCTGGTTCCCTTTTCTTGCAGGTGTGCGGTGTTTTGTCATTCAGGTTCCACATTAAACACCCCGATGAGATTGGCCTCTGTCAAAAAATCCCAAAACAACAAATGCTGGCGAGGATGTGGAGAGTTAGGAACACTCTTACACTGCTGGTGGGACTGCAAATTAGTGCAACCTCTGTGGAAAAGAATCTGGAGATACCACAGAGAGCTAAAAATAGAAATACCATTTGATCCAGCAACAGCACTATTAGGCATCTACCCAAAAGAGCACAAAACATTCTATGATAAAGACATCTGCACCCAAATGTTTATGGCAGCACAATTCACAATCGCAAGGATGTGGAAACAACCCAAGTGTCCGTCAATCCATGAGTGGATTAATAAAATTTGGTATATATTTACAATGGAATATTACTCAATCATAAGAAACGACAGTGATCTAGCACCTCTTACACTTTCCTGGATTAAAATTAAGCCCATTATCCAAAGTGAAGCACCACAA